>JAWWEQ010013944.1:0-37711 GCA_035583055.1 Torymus tubicola | reverse complement strand
TGAAATATTTATATAGTACTAAAGACTTAAAATTAACGTACTGTGATAATATAAATACTGAAATATTAGATTGTATGATTGATTCAGATTTTGCAGGCGATAGTGTAGATAGAAAATCTACTACAGGTTTTGTGATTAGGTTATTTGGAAAACCCACAAACAGAGTGCGGTAACAAAATGTTCAACATTTGCAGAGTATGTTACGTTGTCAGAAGCAGTATCAGCAGTATTATTAATTAAAAATTTGATAAGTGAATCTTTCGATATAAATTTAAATAAACCGATAAATATATACGAAGATAATTCTGGTGCAATTGCGATAGCGAAATTTGGAAACTTTACGAAAAACTCGAAGCACATTGAAGTACAATATCATTATGTAAACGAAAATTATGAAAATGGAATAATAGACATTGTAAAAGTTGACTCGCAACTTAATGTAGCAGATATCTTTACAAAAAGTCTGGATAAAACAAAATTTCTAAAAAATAAACAAGCGTTAAGATTGATATAAAAATTATATTTTGTAATAGATCAAGATTATATATTTAAGGAGGCGTGTTGAATATTATAGTAAATATATAATTTTGACCACCTATATTCTGATGTATTAGCTGTAATACATACATACATGAACCTCACTACACTTTGTTTATGTGTACAGTAGCGAAAGGTGAGAGCGACTTACTGCGCGATGTATCGTAATACATATGTATTCGCTCTCTCATCGTTCAGACCTCGATGAAAGCACACGTATCTAGATGACGGCTCTTATAGCCAGCTTAAATAAATACTAATTTTACAAGTAATTTATCACCACACCACACTCATACCAACACATAACAATAATTAATCAAGTTTTTTCCGTAGGCAAACAACGCTGCTAACTTCAACACGCACGAGTCAGACGACCAGATGAGGCAGCGATGTGGACGGAGGCATGGAGACGATTCAAATAGAGAGGACAATAATATAATTTCCTAAAACTCAGGAAATATTCTGCTACTTATTCTAGATATCCCTGTATTTTTTCAGGTTCGTTTGACCCATAGTTTTGGAGATATAAAAGGCCAAAAACTAAATTCTGATGATTTTTTTTTGCATATTTGACCGATTATCATTAATTTATAACTCCTCAGGGAAGCATTTTTCGTGTTAGATACAAAAAATAGTTTTCTTTGTAGAATTTTCTCTGTTTTCAATAAAAATACTTTTAATACCGTACATTTATAAAAACAGAAAAAAGTGTATATAAGAAAAAGAAAAGAAAAAAAGTGTATGTCAGATATTTCGAAATTTTGCTTAGAGGTCATAGCGCTCGTTAAGACTTAGTTTGAATTGGCATTTATTTTGCTCTCTCAAAATAAACAAAGAAAATAGCATTTTGCGCGTAATACATAATACAATAGAAGGTTTCATTGAAATGCTGGTTAAATTATGATATATGTACTGTTCTTGTGTTTTTACATATATCTCGGCTACTCTGACACAGAAAAGTATGTGTTACAAGCTTGGGGGGAATTCTACACTGATTGTTCACATAAAGTTCTTATCAATCATGACTCAAAAACAAAATATCGAGCTTCTGTCTCGATAAAACAAAATATTAACGGTACAGCATTCGTATCGTCAACCTAAATCGGTGTGAAATAGTTCATTATGTAACAAGGGGTGAAAGTAGCAGATTTTTCCCGCGGGTGGGTTTACTGCCTGAAAGACAAGGTTTTTCACAAGAGTGCGTTCACTGCCCTCGCTTCGCTTGGGCAGTAATCACCCGAGGGCAAATCTTTTCATGAGGCCAGTGACCACGTAAGAGAAAAATTTACTGTCGTCCCGTGTTAAATATTAGTACATTACGATACATGTGTCTTAAGTAGCCTATTATTGCACGGTGTAAGATTAGCGCCCGAGCGCAGCAAGGGCGATAACGCCGTGCAATAATGGGTTACTTAAGACACGAGTATCGTATAGAATTTTATAGCACACAGCCTACCCAAGCCCGCCGTCACGCATAACCGTGACCGAGCAGGCCACTATTGCACTGCGAGGTTAGCGCACGAGCGCAGCGTGTATGATAAACGCGGTGCAATGGGCTAACTTAGGTCATGGATAGACGTGACTTAAGCGTAGGCTTATGTTACACCATGCTATAAAGTATTTTATTGCACAATAGACCATAGCCACCTTTTGACTCAGAAAAGCGGAGCCGACTTTTTTCTTTTTCATATTTTGCTATGTGGATCTAAAGTAATAATAAGCAATATTATTAAAAAAAAAAAATTACTTTTGACTCGCAGACGACATTTGCGGGAAAAATATGCAACTTTTGCTCCGATTGTCGGAGGCAAAAGGTGGCCATTTTGGGCGAGTGTGGAATAAATAGTATATTACGCACCTAGGGACGAAATGTAAAGAAAGTCTCAGATCGATGTAAATTGGCTATCATGCGATCTGAGACATTCTTTACTTTCCTGTGGTGCGTATACTATTTTTTTGCCTACCGAGGCCCAAAATACAACCTTCACAATCGGGCGCCGGAAGCGAAAGTGGTACTTTTGGCCAGTTAAGCTAAAAAATTAACTTACTTTTTAAAACTTTTTTCAATTGGCCAATCAGTTTCACACTGCTACACACTCAAAATTCACATGGCTACAACTCAGCGCCCGTGCGTTGATGCGGAAAGTGATTAAAGCAATGTTCAGGCGGTAATTTTCAAGCACGATTAGATCAATAATATCTAATCGTGCACACTCAATAACATCACAATTAAATCAATAATACTTAATTGTGAATCTTAATATCAGCAGCATCATTTTACTCATCAACGCACGGGCGCTGAGTTGCAGCCGTGTGAATTTTGAGGTTACCTGTGCACGTGCGCTGCGGTGTGCTGCAACAGTGAGTTTCTCCAACGATGAATATTGCAGATGTCTGTGGCGTGATATATAGAATCAAAGATGCGAAGTGTCCAACATGAGTATATCCACAGAGATGAGTGTAGCCGAGGATGCGAAGCAGCCGTTGAGAGAAGCCAGATGAAAAGCCACAGTTGTTAGAGTTGCTGATGAGGAGTATACCGATGAGTGGCCGCTGTATTAGGATGAACCGCTGTATACTTGACTAGCTCCCATGCGAATTACCGACTGTGCGCCCAGTAAGGTTTTCCATGTTTCTGATCGTCATGATGAGACTTGAGTGAGAGCGTACCGTGTGAGAAGTACAAGCGGCCGCATGGCGAGCACGCTATACTTACTTTTCTCAAATAGACCCTCCTCTTTATGTTGGCTTACAGCCATACTATATAGATTCGATGATAATTTTTCAATAGATAGAGAGTGAACGCCACCTTTTAACAAAAGAATGTACGATATTCTCAGAGAAACAGCGGGAAATTTAAAACATTGATAATTCCCAAACACTGCACCTTTTCTGACCAGCCGATGATCTAGCACCTTTTATTCGCAAACGACGATTCGTTCTTAATAGATCTTGTTTTAAAGGTACAAGTAAATTATGAATTTTTAACTGTAAGCTTTAAATTTAATTAATGATTAATATAAGCATATAAGTAATAATTAATTGTAAGCAAATCCGATTTCCAAACGGTGCATTTTTTATTAGATACCTTAACAATATTCTAATGCAACTGCACCATAAGCGTTATATTTATTGTATTATAGCCTCTTAATATAATTTTTTCTAATTTCTATTGAATTTATGAGTAAATTAAAGTATTTATGATGATAGTAATAGAATAATAATAACATATAAATTTTTAATGATATTCAATTAAATCATATTTAACATCGTAAACAATACATTAAAAATGTACCTAATGTGGCATTTATTATTTTCAGATGAATATTGGAGATTGGACAAACATTAGAATACCAAGACCAAAATAATTAATCAAATGGTAAACTTCATTAAAGTACCTAGATATCATAAAATAGAATTAACAATATGACCATCATCAACCAAAAAAAAATATGAAAACATTTGTATTTGTATTTTATTAAAGCATGTACAACAATAAAAATTTACATTATCTTATAATTTATTAAATCAAAATGTCTTCTGTAACTGCATTGTGTAAAGCTCTTATTCCATTTTCCATAAGATTTGGTGGACCGAAAAAAAAGTCTCTTTTGAGTTGGGATTGTTTTAATAGAATTTTCATTGAGTTTTCAGAAAGTATCATAGGATGAATGGATGTTTGCGTAAGATTCGTTTTTTTTGCTAATGTACCAGTTATATGAACGTCGTCTATCCAAAAAAATGGTTCCCTTTGAGCTTCTCGATAGAGAAGAAAAACAGCATCAGGTGAATACAAAATAGCCCACCCTGCACAGTATGATGGATACTCTTGTCCTGGGTATTCTTTTGGTGATACGCGCCATTTTGAACGCCATGACCTTTTTACTTTTGAAGTTGAAATTGAATCACATAAAATAAGGCGTTTGGCACCCCAGGGTGATAATCGTTGTTTTAAAAACTCCAGTAAAGGAAAAACATTTACGAAAACGTCATCATCTAACTTTAGAATATATCTGGCATCTGTAACAGAAATTAGTGTATTTGTTATATAATTATAGGAGTCATAAAAAAAAATGTACAAAAAATTTTACTTGGACAATGATATGTCACCCATTTCAAAGCCATGACATGCTTGTATGTCATATTTCTATAAGAATCGAGAAAGTTTCCCTGAATTAAATCTTTGTATTGTGCATCCTCTTTCTCCAAGTCAGTCTCGTATTTTTCTGATGAACCGATTAAAAAAAATGTAGCTATAGACGACATTTGTCGACCCCACGTTTGCCTTATGACATTTCTTTTATTTGAATTAGCTGGCGCAGAATGTATTAACATTACCAAGAATGGTGGCGTTTTATTGCAAGTAATATGGTTCATTGTAAACTTGAAATTGTTAATATCAATTAACATGGATTCATCAGTAATTGGTAAATCATTAATAAAATACGGTTGAATAACTTCCGACTCATTTTTTGACAGTACGAAGAAATATTTTGAGTTGACTAAATCGTCAGAAAATGTAATCTTTATTGATGGAAATCCATTTAGTAACCACATAGAAAAACAGCCAGTGATAAATAAAGCCATCAGAAATATTACGGTATACGACGGCAATATAAAAAAACGTCTTTTATCCAGCATAATGAAAAAGACCGTTTCATTCTATTCTATTACTATTATACCATGTTTATAACATTATTTCTTCAATTTTTATATTCTTACAAAGAAATATACTTCATTCTCATTAGTAGCATCACAGATATTTGTAATTCATGTAATTTAGAATTCTAAATATTAGTAACTCCTTCTATTTGTATTTAATAATATTAATTACTTGTTATTTTATATATATATACACATAAATATATATATACATTTACTAGTATGAATATTAAAAATATATTTCTTCACGTTTCAAAATGAAAGGCCATTTGCTAGCTGCATAGCTTCCCGTTTTCATTTATGATGAAAATTTGATTTGTCAAAATATTTGAGTAGATCTTCAATATGACCATCTAAAAAATAAATCCGAACATTATTTTTAATCAATAAATGGTTTTATTTTGGTAAAAGAAGCAGTATTTACAGTTGACATACAAGTATACTCTATTAAGTACTAAATGTAAAACAAATTCTGTATATCAAATTCATAAAAATTTGTTGTACATCTATATTGAGAATATATTGTTTTACCTTTATAAAATCTTTATAATATTCAAATAGTTGAATAGATAACTAATGAAAACTAAAGATTTTTCGTATTTTACTGTAGTAAACTTCATTCTTATGAAATAATATATTTTCATTTCGGTTGAGTTAGTAATAATATTTAATGTAATGTAATATTTGATGTATCATAATAATAAGAGTTTGCTTTTTAATAATCAATAAATGAAATAAGTTATGCTCTCCCTTTTGGCGTGCGACATAAAATATTTGTGTTATGAAAAAAACAGGAAAAGGCAATAGACAATAAGGGAATAGCATGCATTATATTTGGCACTAAATCTTTACAGATTAATCGCTGTCACTAGAGGTTAACATTCAGTTTAACTTTCATCGTTTTGCGTCTGAAGTTTAAAGTTATAAGAAAATTAGAATGTTCAAGTTGGAACAAGGACCTATGGGTTTCAAAGTTCAGAGTTAAAGAGAGAGAGAGAGAGAGAGAGAGAGAGAGAGAGAGAGAGAGAGAGAGAGAGAGAGAGAGAGAGAGATTGAATCGTTTATTGACGCCTTGGGATATAACCCCGTCTGGCGCTGAGTGAAAAAATATAATATAGAGTTTACAAATATAATATAATAATAATTTTACATAGCTTGGTAAGATTCGCATGTAATAATAGTTAAAGAAGTGAACTATCAAGGTATAAAGTATGGTGTGATCCGTAGTTTTTTGCCTCTAGGTGTTGAAATACATCAAGCACGTAGTCTAGTTGCTAGATGTAGCTCATGACGGAGTCTAGGTGTAATTTTAATTGTAGAACTAATACCGAACGTCCAAATTTTAGTATTACCCCGAGTGATAAATTCGCGGATCAGTAATTTTGATATATATAGAAGCAACCCATTTGTATACATTTTATATGAAAATGATCATGTTTACGGCTTGAACTGCAAACCGTCGTCCCGCTAAGTATGTATGGGAGTAGGTGAGCTGCTACACCTCTTAAGCGTCACTTTATGCCCACTGGCTACCGCAAGGTACGAAAAATGGTTTTACATCAGTCAAGTTAATTGATATGGGTACTTATCTACAATAAACTGATTTCAGTACTTTCTTGTGTTTGATTTATATAGAAGAATGAACAAATTTGAATACATTTTGAAAAACAGTCATACAGAGTAGTTTGTATTACTTGATGATCGATAATTGATTTCACATATACATAGATTATACAGAAAAAACATCTATACTTGCCTTATACTTTCAGAGAAAGTTTTATATTAACAATATTATACATTGTATTTAATACTTTAAAAAAATTTTTTTAGTGAGATTTCCCAACTTTTTAAGGGTAAAAGTATGTAAAAGCATATCAAAAGTTTAAATAATATTTTTAACAATATACTATTTTTTTTATATTCATGAAAAGTCGAGACATAGAGAAAAAGACGGGGAGAAAGTGAGAATAGATTATACAGAAAAAAACGTTTATACTTGCCTTATTTTAGACTTTCGTAAAAAGTTTTATATTAACATTATAATTTTTATTTTAATTTAAAAAACAAATTTTAGTGAATGTTTTATACTTTTGAAAAAATATTTTAAGAGCGATTTCACAACTTTTTAAGGGTAAAAGTAACTAAAGGTTTTTGGAAAATTTTTAATAATGTTATTAACAAAACACTATTTTTTATTCGTCAAAAACAATATTTCAATTTGTAAAGAGGTTCTATTAAATAAATGAGGTTATGAAAGGGAAGAGAGTTTGTACAGAATAATAATGATTAATTTCGAATACCGTGTATTATTAACACTATTATACCAAAAATATTTTATTTTATTTGTAGAATGTGTTTCTTAATGATGAGTTAAAGAAATAAGAAAAAATTTGAACGTTTGTATATTAGTTGTACAATTAAAATTACGCCTAGACTCCGTCATCGACTAACTCTAACACCTAGACTACGTACTTGATGTGTTTCAACACCTAGAGGCCAAAAACTACGAAGCGCACTACCTAGACTCCGTCATCGGCTACCTCGAACACCTAGTTGACGTTCTTGATGTATTTCAACACCTAGAGACAAAAAATATTAAAACGCGCGGTGTTCTATCTCTCTTGCTCTCTTACCGATGATTGCCGCCACCTTTCGGTGTGGGTCTACGTATACCGGAGGTCGGAAGAAACGGAAGTCGGAAGAATCGAATGAAGTAACATGGAGAAATTTTGGAATCGGAAACCAGGCATAAAAATTTTCACTATTTAATATCTCTAATATAAGAACTTCTTTTGACATGAAATTTTGTGTGCAACATAGTCTAACAATTAAAGCATGTTATTATTTTTTTTGAGTTCCTATAATAGCGTTGAAAATTGTAGTAAGTAATTGAAATTCTCGGGGACCCATTTCAAAGTATATTATTACGCGGTCGTCTTAAGGCTCTTCTATACTTGCCTTCGAAGCGCGCCCGCGCTCCTTGATAGAAACATGTTTTACAACGAAGAAGACTAGAACGACATAATAAGCATGATGTAATAAAATAAAATAAAACGTAATATAGTCGCAATACAATAACGTGTAATATAATTTTGATATAAACGGTGCAAAACGGAGGATATCTGTAGTCGCTCACGCAGAGGGGGTTTGGCCTCGGCTGGGCGGTAGAGGAGGTTGGGCGACAGATGTTCGTTTACGACTCGGAGTGTCCAATCCGCTACGTTAAAAAGCGTGTCACGCAGGGCACGCTTGAAGGCTGCGAGCGCCATGGCCACGAGTGTAAAGGAATTTAAGCATCGGTGCGCCGAGTCGGTGGAATGAAAGCCACCACAGGCGTGCGCGGTGAGCGGCGTACACGAATATCTACATTGAGACGGCGATTAAATTTATCCAGAAGGAAGGGCGGGTGCGCATTGGCGACGACTTTATACGCTTGAAGACCTATAAAATATAAGCGTCGCCTATAGTCCGAAAGTCAACCAAGGCCTAACCTCTACGGGGTGACGTAGGCACGGTACAGGATATTCCCTATCACAAACCGGACACAGGCATTGAGCACAGTTTCTAGATTCTTTACGCGCGTCTTGTCAAGGTGGTGATAGACGGGACACGCGTAGTCGAAGCGGGGGAAGATGAGATTTTCTACAAGAAGCTTCCTGATGGATAGCGTTAGGGCATGGCGGTAAAACTTCAGCGTGGAGACCATATCGAAGACCTTGCGCATCACCACCCTCGCGTACGCCTGCCAGTCAAGAGTGTGGCTGAAGGTCACTCCCAGGCTCCGAGCCTCAGTTTCATACGGCAGCGAGTGCCCATCGTTGATGACACGGGGCAGGTTTTGGTAATCGCCATCTGTAGCGTACAGTACGGTACCCAAGATAACAAATGAGATCATTTTCTCTGGCCCAGTCCGCGACAGCCTGACCGTCGGTGGTGATTTGAGCAATTGCTTCATGGATGTTGGCTGAGAAGAAGTGGAGATAAAGGTGAGTATCGTCGGCGAAGATCATTATCTTGGCAAAGTGAACGGCGGCCGGAAGATCGTTGATAAGAGAGAGAGAGAGAGCGAGAGAGAGGGAGAGAGAAATAATAGTTTATTAGCTTGCGCAAAATTATAATATACATTAATTAATCAAAACAATAATTCGGGTGATAGTGAGATAGAACAATACATGAAAACTACTAGCGTGTCGAGACAACCAGTCGCAACATCTATATATAAATACTCATAGACACAAAATACTACAGATAAAATGCTGCCCTACTGTTATAATAATACTCTTTGGTAATTACGACTAATAAAATAAAATTTAAAATTTTTGTAGAATACATGTAAAATACTTCTTAAAAAACTAACATTAAATTCTTATATAAAATTCGACGCATCTACAACGAGGATCACAATATGTCACGAGTGTAAGGGACTTAAGTATCACAGATATAATTCAGTCATTGATTTACATACTATTTATGGACCGGCAAGACAAGTCTCATTGCTTAGATACTAGAGTATGTGAGTCAGTCGGTAGCTTCTTTCGCTGCCATCTTCCCTTTGGAAGGGCTAAGGATCGAGACCGAGAAAGTGGTTGCGCACCGCCCTCTTAAATGCTTGATACGATGGTAGATGACGCAGGGAGAAGGGAAGAAAATTCCATAAACGAGCAATTTGGATTTAGAGAGCTTTTTCACCAGTCTTAGTGCTTGCTTCTGGTTATTAAGTTCCTGCGAGACTCCCTTGCGGGGACGACGGGGCTTGTACTCCGAGAAAAATGCAGCTAAATAATTCGGCTCTCGTAGACGTGTGATTTTATACATCAAAAACGCTGCAAAGTAAGACCTGCGAGAATCCGAGCGGAGCCAGCCCAACCCAGACGTCTCCTGTAAGGGCTGATATGCTTGTCCCTCCTGACCCCAAAAATGTATCTCACAGAAGCATTGCTTAACCGTTGTAGTCGGATACGCAGTTCAGATGTTGCATCTAAGCATACTACCGTGCAGTAGTCAAGATGACTAACCTCCTGCGGATAGTCTCGGTGGTACAAGCCCTAATAAACGGCAGACTGTATAAGGCCTTGTTGACTTTTTTTGTTACTTTATCGACGTGCGGTTTCCACGTTAATTTAGAATCGAGAATAACGCCGAGACTCACAACTTCCCTGCTGAAGGGGATGAGAACTCCCACCCGTCATCCCAATGCCAGGCAGGCTCATTTCGTTAATACCATTTATGTTTTTCTTTGAGCCAAAAATAATTGCCTTGGTTTTGCCAGTATATTTGCCGGAGTCCCCCGCCCATTCGGATATCAGTTGTGCAACTACGGTTAGCCGAGATATTCCTTCTAGAATTTTATCTATTGTGATATGCAGATATACTTGCAGGTCTTCTGCATAAAAAATGTGGTTTACTGTTCGTCCGTTTAGTATATCGCATAGATCCCTTACGTAAAGGCAGAAGAGCAGTGGCCCCAAGACGGAACCTTGTGGGACTCAAAGGTTTGTTTCGTGCTAGTCAAATGATCTGCCACTTTTTGAAAGTACGGACTGAGAGCGACCTTACAAGTCCACAAAAGCGCCGTCCTTGAGAATCCCAGTGCTATTAGTTTGTTTAGTAGTTTCGTTGGTGAAATAGTGTCGAAGGCTATGCTAAAGTCAACCAGCAGAAGCAAAGTCACCTTCTTCTTGTCAATAGCCATGCGTATGTCATCGGTCAATTTGATAAGGGCAGTCTGTGTGCTGTGATTTTTTTCGATAACTTTAGATAAGAAACAAAGCAGCGCTATTGGACAGAAGTCCGATACTGTTGATGGTGCTACAACTTTTTTAAGCGTTATTACCTGTGCCTGCTTCCAACAACTCGGAAAGATTCCCTGGGCCCAGAGTACCCAAATACGCTAGTTTAGTAACCTTGAAGTCATTGCGCACACACAAAGCAACGCCACCTCCATTAATGTTGCGGTTTTGTGTTCCTTTTGTTTTTTTGTATATCGTCTCATCGAAAGGACAAATTTCGTTTTTCCTGATTTCATTATACCTCTCAATAGTGTCGGCATCGGGATTAATAACATGTTTGTGAAGCTCGTCATAAGGTCTATAAAGTAGCATGAAAGGTATGTAATTGGTGGCTGAATGCACGCTCTGGTTGTAGATCAAGATGGCGGTGGTCATATGATTTCTGTTGGTTTCTCTTCGATTCTGATTCATTAATATTCCTATTTCATTAATATTTTTCTTTTAGAGTAGAGTGTAATCTCTCGATCGGTCCGTTTGATGTATGTCGGTTGATGGTGGTGATGTGGTAATTTATTTTGTGTATGCGGCGAAATTCTTTAAATACTGACGAATTAAACTCACTTCCATTGTCTGCGGTGATCTTGTCTGGGTAGTTATGGTGCGAAGCGAAATGACGTAATTTATTTATGATGGTGGTTGTAATTCCGTCGGACAAATGGTATGTTTGAGCGTATTTGGAAAAGACATCTATAATGGTTAAGAATTTGTCCTTGGTAAAATGGAATACATCCATGTGTACGTGTTGGAGCGGTTTGTCGGCAATTATAGGCCCATACGTGTCCGTTTGATACGGATGCCATTCGTATTTGTGCTCTAAATAGATTTCGCATCGGTTTATATGATGTCTAATGATCTTGTCCATGTTTATTACGTAGAACAATTTCTTGAAGTGCGCTAATGTTTCCTGGATGTCATTATGATTCTGGTTATGGTAAGTTCCGAGCTTATTCATAAAATTGTTCTGATCAATTGTGGGCATATAAACATTGGTTTTTGTTAGTTTTAAGTTTTCGTTGAAATGATCATTCAATATTCGATAAGTAACATTTTCTATTTCCTCGTTGGCGAAATAAATTCCATATTGTTTGTCTGGCCTGATGTTTTCGTTAAAAAATTTTAGTATCTGTGTTTCCGCATCGTTTTTGTCGATTTTAATAATGTATTGTATTTTTAACTTATCCTTTTTTGTTTTTAGCTGATAATCGTTTCCTGGTTTTATTATTATACTATAATTAAAGGTGTGAATGTTTTTGTCTGTTATAGGCATCAGAAAAACTGGGTCCCCCTCGGCTGTGTGGACTGTTGCAGAGTCGTTGCCAAATAACCTCTCAATTTCCTCTTCGGTAGTGGGGGTGTCGTTGGGGGCCTGAGGCATCATAGAAAGTAAGTCGTCTTCTTTAATTGTTTCTTTAGCGTGGATTTCGATGCGGCTTAAAGCATCGGCTATGTAATTTTCACTTCCCTTTTTGCATCAGATTTCGTAGTCATACTCCTCAAGTTTTATCCTTCATCGGATCAACCTCATGTTCGGTGTTTTCAATGACCAGAGCCACGTTAAAGGTTTGTGGTAGATTTCTATGTAAAATTTCTGTCCGTATACGTATGACCGGAAGTGTCGACATGCTTCGACGATGGCTAGAAGCTCTTCCTCGATGGTCGAGTAATTTTGTTCTGCCGAATTCAGGGTTCATTAGTAGCATGATACGAAACTTTTGGGGGTCTGGAGATAAAACGGCACCTAATGCTATATTTGAAGCATCGGTGGTAATGTAGAACGGCTTTGGAAAATCTGGGTAAGCGAGTATCGGTGCGTTTGTAATCAGCTCCTTTAATTTATTAAATGATTCGACGAATCCTCTGTCTTGAGGGTCTACCTTTTCTCTGTGTTTGAGTCTTTTCGTCATTGGCCTTGCGATCTTTGCATAATTTCTTATGAATTTTCTATAAAATCCTGTTAGTCCCAAATATGCTCTAATTTCTTTTTGTGTTTTAGGAATAGGATAATTTACTGTTGCAGCAATTTTATCAGGATTGGGTTTAATCCCGTCTCGCGTTATGATGTGTCCCAGAAATGGCACTTCGCTTTTAAGGAATTCCCTCTTGTCTAGTTGTATCGAATTGAAATTCATATTTTCGTAGTTCTTCAAAAATTAGTTTAAGATGTTGTAAGTGCTCTTGCAGTGACTTAAAAAAAATGACTATGTCATCGATATACATGAAGCAGAATTTTTGCAGATATTTTATCAAGATTCTATCCATTAGTCTCTGAAAGGTTGCCGAAGCATTTTTTAGTCCAAAAGGTATTCTCACGTATTTGTAGTGCCCGTTCTCTACCGTGAAGACTGTTTTTTCTATGGAATCTTTATGTACTGGGATCTGGTGAATTCCCTGGACCAAATCCAGTGTTGTAAAATAAGAGCATTTTTCCGAATTTTCCAAAATCTCGTCCATTCTCGGTAGTGGGTATTTGTCTTCGACTGTCTTGTCGTTCAACTTGCGCTAGTGTATTATCACTAGCCTCCATTTCTTTTTCCTTCGGCGGATGATTTTCTTGGTACGATCCAAACAGGGGACGAGTACGGTGAATTACTAGACCGAATAATGTCGTTATTTATTAAGTTTCTAATTTCGTTTTGTATTTCCTTTTTTAAGTGGTATGGATAACGGAAACTCTTGGCATAAATCGGATTATCGACTTTAGTCCTAATGGTGTGCGAGACTGCACTCGTTGCAGACAACTTCTCGTTCTCGTTATAAAAGCAATCCTTATATTTGTTACAGAGCGATGTAACTTTATCCTTCTTTTCTTGGTTCATGTGATCCATTCTTATCGTTGGCGTGGTTGCTTGGTGATGATTCGAGAAGGTTTGAGTTCTTTAATCTATTTTTGCTTCTAAATTTTCTAAATCTTTATGTCCAATAAGACAGTCATATACTGAATGCCACTTAGGTATGAGAAAGGTTATGGGGGTATCGTCGCCTAATTCGGACAAAATAAGTAACCGCGTGTGTGCCTTTAGTTACCTTATGAACTGATTTAATTTCAAATGAGTGTGGAACGATAAATTTAGAAAATAATTTTTGTGCTATTTTCGGATTAACAATGGAAGAAGATGCGCCAGAGTCTATTAAAATTTTAAGCGGTGAATTGAGTGTAATTATATGTGGTAAGTCGGGCGAATTTCCAATCGAGTTTAGGTTTACTACGTTACGTTGTTCGTATCGATAAACTAGTGCAAATTTTGTTCGTCTAAAACGTCGGTCTATTCGAATTTCTTGTACTTATTGACATGGGCGTGGGTTGGTAATTTTGCGGTCGGGGTGCAAAATTATTTCCACAATTTGTCGAGTTAAAACGAGATAATGCTTAAGCAGCAGCGGGTCGTGCGAGATTATTATTTCCAAAATTTATCGCGTTAAGGCGGAGTGGTGCTTGAGCTAAAAATAGATTTTGATTTCTAGATGGTCCGAGGTTGCTAGAAGGGTTGTTATTTCTTGAATTCCCGAACGTAAAGAGCGGATTTGCATTTTTAGAATCAGCAGAAATACTCTGTTTCACTTTAAGGTCACGTTGTCACGTTGTCTCGTAAAATTAAGGTACGACGCCTGTTGCTCGTGATTATCGTATTTGCGACATTTCACTAGACACGCTTCGATATCATCTAATTCCAAATTTATTACGTAAGAATGGTACGGTTCTCTAACACCATTAATAAATGTATTTTTCGCTAAGTTTTCGTAAAGAGTATTTTTAATATTTTTAGTATTTTGATCATCGGTGCTTAGTTGTAAAAATTCTTTTAATTTATTTAGTCGAGCTTTGATTTCGTCCGCGTATTGCTCGTATGAATGATGTGGAGATTGATAACGGCTGAAGAGTTCATTAAGCAGCAGGGGTCTCTATATCTACTAATTACACTGAGAAAAAAAACAGCCAAAACAGTTGAAATCTACAGGCAAGTAGTATATAATATAAGTAAAAAAAAGAAAAATATGAAAAACAAAAAGATATCAAAAATAAAAGTAAAAAGAAAAATTGAAATATAATATGATATGGCGCAGCATATGTACAGTAGTAGCTCTGGTCTACCGTGGCGACGAAATAGACTGATACAAAAAAGGTGATTAATAAAGGATATAAAAAAGATAACGAAAAAGACAATAAAAAACGGTCACTGACTCATACAGTGAGGCCTGAGAACTGGTAGAGCAAGCGTGACACGGGAAGGGGCGGGGGCGGTGGTGATGAGAGTTTGAGGGGGTAGGATGAAAGCGGTCATTAGGAAGTAGAAGTGAGTGGGGTAGTCGAATGAACTGAGATGTGGCAGCGGT
Organism: Torymus tubicola; assembly: GCA_035583055.1. NCBI lineage: Eukaryota > Metazoa > Arthropoda > Insecta > Hymenoptera > Torymidae > Torymus > Torymus tubicola. The sequence continues at coordinate 22,391 of JAWWEQ010013944.1, read as the reverse complement.
GCTGAGTGGGAGAAGTGATGTGTGGCTGATGAGGAAGGCGATGGGCGAAAATAAGAGAGGGGAAAAGAGAAGCAGAAAACGAGGAAGAAAGAGAGAAAGATGAAGAGAAGGGAAGAGGGAGAGAGCGAAGAAAGATGCAGAGGGATGGGGTGCAGGACTGGGGGGGGGGGTGATGGCAGCGGGTGATGAGAGGAGATTGCTCTCTACACTCTGGCACGCGGGATTTCAAGCAGGCCACGCGATAGGCGTTCGTCACGCACGCGACGAGCCCCGTCCGCCATGTCCCTTTCAAATAGCGTATTGAAGAGAGAAGCCTTGAAACTCTGTATCGCGTTCGGATTAAAGTTTACTACATGTATGGAGTTGAGAAGGGACATGGCTTCGAGGGTGAACGAGTGCTTATGGGCCTCGGTACGCGACCCGATTGGAACGAAACGAACGCTTGCGGTGGGCGCCTCTCAGAGCGGCGGACGGTGAGATTGACGTGGGTGTCGCTCGCGATCACCGAGTAAGCCAACGTACCTATGAAATATTCACACCGCCGACGAGCGGAGAGCCAGTGCAGGGCAAGCAGGTGGGGGGTTACGTGCGCCAGAAAAGGGAGGCGGCCGACAACGAAACGCACGCAGGCCTTCAGCGTGACCTGAATCTTGTCAACGCGTGTTTTATCAAGATGGTGGTAGATCACGCACGCATAGTCAAAACGCGGAAAGACGAGGCTTTCAACGAGAGACTTCCTCAGAGACCTCGAAAGGGAACGGCGGTGAAAGCGCAGGGGACGCCCGACTACACGCGGAGCCAGTCGGCGATGGACCCACCCTCGTCGATGACTGCCTGAAGACGGTTGGAGAGGTAGTCGAAAAACCATCGCAGTGCGTAGTTGGACATGCTGAGGGCCTTCAGTTTAGCAAGCAAGCGTGAGTGGGAAATTGAGTCGAAGGCCTTGGAAAAATCGAAGAGGATGAGTAAGGTGAGCATTCCGTCGTCGATAGCTTGCCTTGCGTCCTCAAGCACACCTAACAGAGCTGTCTGGGTGCTATGCCCTCGTCGAAAGCCTGCCTGGCGCGTCGAGAGAAGGCCATGCACTTATGCACTTCGAGATAACCGGATAGTTGGTCGTGGGCCAGCCGCTCCAGCACCTTAGAGCATTCAGAGAGGAGGGCAATAGGCCGCGTATCCGATGGGAGCCTTGGGGTTTTGGTCTTCGCGAGCGGTCGGATGAGGGCCTTCTTCCAATCTGAGGGAACTGTGGCGTTAATAACAGATGAGTTTATGAGAGAGGTGAAGTGTGTGAGGGCGGACTGCGTGGCGACCTTGAGCATGCTAGCGGAGATACCGTCGAGGCCCGAAGCTTTCGGGGTGGAGCGGTTGATGGCTCGGAGAACCTCAGCTTCAGAGACTGGGCGAAGGCAGAACTGCCGATTCAGTGAGAGCGGCGGTGACTGTGCGGCTATGATGTCGAAATCACGTTCCGTGAGGAGGGGATGTCGAAATCACGTTCCGTGAGGAGGGGATGTCGAAATCACGTTCCGTGAGGAGGGGATGTCGATTTACGGTTGCAGCGAAATGAATATTGAGAGTGACCGCATCGAAGTAGCGGAAAGGTGAAGGCGTGCTGGAATCAGTGACACGGAGACGCCGGAGCTCCCTCCACTTTGCCTCGGGGCTCGCAGTTTCTTGAAGAAGTGAGGCAATGTAGCAGTTCTTGGCCGTGTCAAGCGCATTAGAGGCGACTGCACGCGCGGCGCGAAAGTGCTGTAGGTCGCTCGCGGTCCCTGAGATACGGGCAATCTTGTAGACGCGGTCACGGGTGTGCATAAGCGTATGTAGCTCAGGGCTCACCCAGGGTTTACGGCGAGACGAGAGTACAATCGATCGCAGCGGGGCACAGGCATCAAACGCAGCGATGAGGGCGCTCGCAAGTTGGCGCTCAGCATCGGAGACATCAGCGGGGGACGGGCCCATGGCGACGCCGGTGAAGGGAGAATGGGTGATGAAATTGAGCGGAGGGTGAGGATTAGCGGGACGGGTGCGGGAGTTTAGGAGACTTGTGAGTATACGGTTGAACTGTTCGACGTTTAATTTTTTTAGGTTACGGGAGGGGATGGTCTTGGTGAGAGGAGGTGGATTTTTGCAGGAGAGGGTAAGTTCGATGAAGTCGTGGCCAGCGATGAATGGTGCGGGAGATTTGCGATAGTTGGCACAGAAATTAAGGTACGCCTCCACTGTGCCAACCTGAATGCAAATTACGCATTCAAATGATGCGCGCGCGACAGGTGGCAGATCGGTTGTACCTAAAGGTACCAACCTAGCCTTCCTGCTGTGCCAATTGACGAATTAACGTGCCGAATGGCCTTCTTCTCGCGCGTGATAGGCCAAAAGGGAGCGAGAAGAAGGACCACAGCGACAATTACTACAGTGCGTAATTAACGCAAAGTAGTGTGCCATAAGAACCTATAGGAGCGATAAAGATAGTGATAGACATAAGGATTGAAGAAGAAGGAAGCGAGCGAGCACATTTGAGATGCTCGTGCAGTCAGCCATAGTCCGCTGAGCGAACAGTAGTAGGTCCTGAAATTGTATAAGAGTAGTCGAAGTTTGTAGAAAATAGTCGCGTTTGTATAATAGTTGTTAAGTTGTGTAGTAGTAGAATATAGTAGTGCGTTTTCTTTGTGGAGTAAAAGAAAGTTGAGCGAGCGAGTCATAAGAACATCGTGAGGTTGCAGCGAGTAGTTACAGCGGTGAGTGTGAGTCTGTGTCGGCGAGCCTTTTCGCTCCCCGACGTGCCTTTTTTCAGGTCAAAGGAAAGTGCGTGGACGTACTCTCTCTCTCTCCCCGTAACGCGTGTGACTTGCGAGCGACGATAGTTTGTGCGTGCGGGAATAGTACATTTCGATACAAGTGTGCGAAGTGGGTGATTCTCGCACGGGTGTAGTTTGTCGCCCGAGCGAAGCGAGAGGCAAATAATAAAATTTGCCGTGTCACAGTTTATACTTGATATTTGACTTAATTCAAAGTTTGGTTTAGAGATTAAATACGTTAAAGGAGTACATGGATGAAGAAGTCGATAAAAACAGCAAAAAAAAATGTATTTGGTAAAAACGCGGAAGCAGTTGATAATTTTAGTAAGAACGCAGTATCGGAGTTATAGAAAGAAAGTTTATTCTATTTTGTTGGAAATCGTAGTATATTTAGAGTTGTACGCAAATGTAGAATATTGCATTCCAGTTACTTCAAAGAGAAAGCAGACAGAACACTCATTAAATGAAAGATTTTTCTCAAAAACAAAAGCATTTCTTCCTATGTACGAAAAAAAAGAAAGCGGGCTACCCTGCCAGTAGACGTGCGCGTCTACGTGTCACCCAAAAAGCTAAAAATGGAAATTTTAAAATTTAAAATTCTCAAAATTTACACTTTTTCCACGAATTCTTATCATATATTTGTCATTTTTCAACTATTTGGGGCTTCAATGTTGATTGCTGGCTTATTAATTACATTTAAAACAATAATTTTTTTTTTATTTTTTGAGAAAAAGTTATGCAGTACTAACAAATTACTTGTTATGGTATGAATTAGTTATGAATATGAATACATATTACTAGAAAGTAAAATAATTTTTACCGACGAATTGTAAAATCCAAAAATAAGACAAAAATAACAAAAAATCCTTTATTATCAGTTGTTCTTACGTTTCAGGTTTTACCAAAGTTTGTTGCAGCAAAGCTAACAACACAATCGCATTGTACGAATAAAATACCTGTATAATATGTGGAATATTTGCAACCAATATTTTTAGATAATGCACCAATCAAATCAAAGTAGAATCAAGTGAATCAAAGATCAAGGATTCCCCATGTGCCTGTAACAGTCTGGTTTTCCGTTGTTGTTTTTCATTGAATAGTCGAAAAAAAATTAGCAGCAAGGGTTGTACATGTTCTTCATGTATTTTTTCGCGTAGAATACGATGGTGCTATCCGTTTTATCGTAACTGCCTTTGGTAAGGCTACAACGGCCAAAAATAGCTGAAAATAGCTTTAAAAAAAGCAGTTTCCTGCATTTTTAGGCATGGCCCACCACTCCAAAAAATCTGAAATTTAGGTACATAAAGTGCATGAATATTTACTTTTCCACCGAATTTCACGCCTGAACCGCAATGTGGCTCAATTATAGAGCGGTTTTAATTTAATTTAGTTTTTTTAGGTTAGTTTCTGAAGTTATAAAATCATGAAAAAAATTGAGAAGATGTGTATTTTTATGTAAAATACGCTCATAATTTTTTCAGATTTTTCCAAAGCAATTATTTCACTAAAAAATATTGTTTATGTAAAAATCAGTTTTTTAGGCGGTGGGGTAGGGGGAGTTGAAAATTCCACGAGAGATCATCATTTTACATGCCTGAACAAGTGCCCAAATTTTTGAAATTTCAGGAAGGGTGTCTTTTTCACTATTATAATGAGGGGTACCCAAAATATTTTTATATACCATAGAAGAATAAAAAAAATAGATATAAGATATATACACTATCATCGAACACACCAAAATAGGCACAGGAATGACACAACTAGCGTCATCTCTGTGAAAAGACAAATACCGTAGCTTTATGACTAGGGGATGTCTGCGTCACTGATCCAACCAATTAGCTGCGTCAGAGGGCCTTGGGCCCATCCTTATTTTAACGACTACGCCGAGGTGACCATTCAACTATTCAATATTTTTATTGTATCTCCGAACTGCATCTAGCGTGGGAGAAGAAAGAGAGAAAACCGAGCTAAGTTTTTTCTTCATCTATCTCTCCGATGTAAATCAGTTCCTCAACACCATCTGAACGACCAAGAATTTCAGCTCTGAGCACAGTGGTGCTCAGTAGTACTACTAGTAGTAATACTAGTAGAGTAAATAATAATAATATTAACTTTTATTCCAGGTCTCTGAAAAAGATACTGGAAGTATACAAATTTCTAGTGATAAATAATATAATCGCAGGGTGGAACATAAAATTAACATAGTCACCTACTCGGAAATAATAATAAACATTTAAATTATGTTAACGTCAATACTAACTACATTAGTCAGTCATACGTAGGTTAGTCAAATTCAAGTATTTAAATAATTACATAATTTAAAAGTCATTTTTTGCTTGATCACGTGTTAAATTTTGTAAGGTCTTGTATAAGTTTGTGTAGAATCGTAATTGGAACAATTTTGGATTTTTCGTAAAGGAACATTTCAACCTAAGTTGTAAGTTAAAACATTGTAATTTTCCGCAAACTTTTCAGTCGGGAAAGTAAGTTCGTTTTTTGTACGAGTTTTTAAAGAAAATTTATTTGTAATCGTTTTAGTTGCGCATGACAATAAGGAAGGTACAGTTTTAATTCTAAAAAAAGTTTTTTTGCGCGCACGTCAATAAAAAGAGTACAGTTTTCTATTTGTTATTGTTCTTTTTGTTATTTGAAGAAAATAAATTAAATTATATATATTAGGGTGTCAGTTATTTTTAAAACTATTTATATTGCTGTTCCCAAGTCTTAGGTGTGTTATCAACAAAAAAATTAAGAAATCATCCAGAAAATACAATAAAAATGTCGATTAAACCTTGCCGCTTTCAAAAAAGATGATTTTTTTTAAATTTTGTTATGCTATGCCGATATGCTAATATAGAAAAGCCAAAAAAAATTTTTGAAGTCAATTCCTTTCCGAAAAGTTGAAAAAACATTAATAACATGTTATTTTTTGATGGTTTTTTAAAATTCCGCTGTACCCTTCATCTCAATAGGTTCAAATTATGAATATAATCTTAAAGTAGAGCTCAAAACCTTTAATTTCGTTTTTTAAAAATGTTTCTACATGCCTCTGGTCCCTAAATAACATCATTTTAATGTAGCTTGAAATTCGAAAAATTAAATTGCGAACCGTGTAGCGAGATTTTTGCGAACGAAATTTTCTCTTATTCCTAAATTTTCTATGAAATCTTTTAGACTCTTACTAAAAAAAAAAGAAAATGAAAAGATTGTGTTTTGAAATATTCTAGTATTTACTATACTTTATATTGTAAGGTCACATTACTCTGAATATTCCAAAAGTAATAGAATTATTTCTTTTCCTTCGTAACTATTGTGTTTTCTTGTTTTTCATAACACTACCTAATATTGCCCTACAGAGGACATCGGCCGAACCAAAACAAAGGAAAACTCAGTGTGTATTTTTAAGGGCGTAGCCGTACTGCCTATAGGATACGAGCGTCCTGAACTTCTTTCAGTGTAGAACGTATAGAAACTTACTATAATGAGGATAAAGAAGTTAATTAAAATTAAGTAACCACCTTAATGGCATCCATTCTATTATGCCTTGTGCCGTGTGCTTTTATATAATCTAAGGCAATGTTAATTAATTGCTTATTTTCGTTACAACCATATTAACTTCAATTACTCCGGCAGACAAAAAAAAAGTTGCCTGTATATGAAACCAGACCCATATATCCCTATGTATTTTGACCCGCTTAATCCGAATGCGGGACCTGTTTTGCTCGTACACCCCCAAAATATGAGTAAATTGCGAAAAACCGTGAAAAATCGCTGAAAATCACGAAAAATCGCATTTCAATACATAGGCAAATAATAATAAATTTTGTTATGACTGTGTCATACAAGATTTTTGTATATTCTGGCCTGCTAAATCGAAATCTGATGAGTATTTTATTCGTACACCCTCAAAATGTTGAATAACTAACGAAAAACCTTGAATAGTAGCTGGAAATCACGAAAAACCGTATTTATTGATGTTGGTAAATGTTGGAAAGTTTTTTCTGCCCTGAACCAAATAAATTTTTTGTTAATAACCGATAAATAATCGATATATATTAAATAACCGATTAATTAACATCGCCTTGGATTATATAAAAGCACACAGCACAAGGCGCAATACAAATGGATGCCATTAAGGTGGTTACTTAATTTTAATTAACTTCTTTATCCCCATTATGGTAAGTCTCCATACGTTCTACACTGAGAGAATTTCGGGAACGCTCGAGTCTTATAGGCAGTACGGCTACGCTCTTAAAAATACACACTGAGTTGTCCTTGTTTTGGTGCAGCGGATACCCTCTGTAGGACAACAATCGTATGCTTTCGGCATTGCTGCTGCACGAATATCGCCGAACGATTGCTCCCCTAATTTTTCGCTGCACTAGTGTAGTACAGAAAAATAAAAGCCAGCAGACGTCTCGCGATTTAGGACACCAGCTCTCCTAAATTCGGTAGCGCCGTTGCGCGTAACGAACACGTTCAAGTGTATTTTCTATATTGTGTTTACTTTCAGGTTAACCAGTATGCGTACAATTACAATTGACCCGAAAGTGTACAAAATATAGAGAACATGCTCTAACGTGTTCCGGGACGGCAAGGAACACGTTACAAGAACGTATGGAGACTTACCCTTAGGTCGGCAAAGAAGATAAGTTATACGTTTACGTTTTTTAAAAATTTTAGAATTTCGATCTCGATAGTAATAATATTAGATAGTGTTATGAAAAACAAGAAAACACAATAGTTACAAATGTTAAGAAATAATTCGATTACTTTTAGAATATTCAGAATAGTGCGACCTTGCAATATTAAGTATAGTAAAAATAGTTCAAAACACAATCTTTTCATTTTCTTTTTTTTTTAGTAAGAGTCTAATAGATTTGATAGAAAATTTAGGAATAAGAGAAAATTTGGTTCGCAAAAATCTCGCTACATGGTTCGCAATTTAATTTTTCGAATTTCAAGCAACATTAAAATGATGTTATCTAGGGACCAGAGGCACGTAGAAACATTTAAAAAAAAGAAATTAAAGGTTTTGAGCTCTACTTTAAGATTATATTCATAATTTCAACTTACTGAGATGAAGGGTACAGCGGAAATTCAAAAAACCATAAAAAAATTACGTTTTTAATGTTTTTTCAAATTTTTGGATATGAAGTGATCTTCAAAAAATTTTTTTGGCCTTTCTATATTAGCATATCGGCATAGCATAACAAAATTAAAAAAAAAACATTTTTTTTGAAAGCGGCAAGATTTAATCGACATTTTTATTGTATTTTCTGGATGATTTCTTAATTAGTCCCAATTCCAAATTTCTTGTTAGTCCCAATAACTAGCAACAAGGCTATGACGTAACACATGACGAGTCGTCAATCAATTCACATAAGTACGATGGTGGATGATAATTTGACATTTTATACACAGAAATAGCGTCCCCGTCCACAGCCAGTCAAGTCTTTCTTGAAAAGACGTCACGTGATCACTCCGTTTCCTTACAGAGATGTACCCGAGAAATGCATTTGATGACCTCTATATTCTGGATTGCTGTTCGTACATTGAGTTAATTGTTATAACAAAACGGTAGTCGAAACGGCTGCGGCGGAAGATAATCGTCTACACATGGCGTTGACGAAGTAGTTCAGTGGCGTTTCATGGGAAGAAATGAAGGAAATATAAGGTCCGATTTTACTTGCGATTACACTTCACTTGATATTTGGTCAACAAAAGGTTTCCAAGATGAGGCTGATCAAGCACTATATCGAAGCTCTTCACCGTCTCCAAGAAAGGATTGACAGTTTCCAGTCCCAGAGTAATACCAATTTCAGCTTGTCGATATGTTTTACTATACATCTTAATCCGAAAAAGATTGCTTCCATCTTGCCTAGATTGAGTAGAAGACCGGATTCTGTCGCTTAATTAGAAACAGCTTTAGCTGCTGTGGATAGTTGACTTATCCTATTTTCTAGCTGATTATATAGCGTGTGTAAGTAAATTTGTAAATCGTGAGCATAAAGTATGTGTTTTATGATGCCACCTGCGTGGCAACGTTAGATCTCACCAAGGCCTTCGACAGGGTGGAACACAGTGCCATCATGGAGGCAGCGAAAGTAGCTGTCCTTGCACCTCTTCTAATCCGCTACCTCAAGGATCTCTACGCCAACAGCACTACGACGCTATCAGACGCGGACTGATTATCGGAGCCGAAGTAACGAGAGAAGTGAAGCAGGATAAACACGAAATTACCTGGTAGAGCATGAGAATTGATAGTTGTAAATAACACAGAAAACTGGGACGCATGTAAAAGAATTTTAATTAATAGATATAGTGACGCGAGTTCAGGAGAACTATTATTTAATAAACTGCGTCTGTTATCAGAAGGCGAATCAATTGTTTGAAAATTACACAGATAAAATAAAATTATGATTAAATAGATTAAGCGAACACATTGAGTTAAACAATAAAGATAGGCAGCTAGTTAATATGAAAATTTCATTTTATGAAAACGTCACTAAAACACTTTTATTAACGGAATAAAGGAACCCTACCACTCATACTTAAAACATTGCCTAAATAAATATAGAAAACACGATAACCACGATCAAGCGGCCAATTTTCGTTCTTATATAAGACAACGCAAAAATAAATCGAAAGCAAATTTGTTGAACGCACTTCAAAAGCCACAAGTTCATTTTAATCGTGACTCTCTATAGCGCAAATTCCATTTATGCCTGAATTGACTAATTCCGGAAATGAGAATTTTGGAAACAAAAAGTATAGAAATAATTTTGGCAATAGCTTTAGGCAAAATAATAACAATAATAATCGAGCAATTCGTTAAAAATACTAACCGATGCTAATGTCCATAAGTACACGAAATACCAACCGACCAGGTGACAACCAAACTAATAGACCAAAATAATGTGTAAAATAACTCTGCACCTAGAATCAACAACGTTTTCAGAAATACAGTACGTCAAAACTTTGCCTCAGGAGGACTTCATCACTGAGGAGTTCAACAAAGTTTCGTAGCAAAAGAAATACGATAGACTCAAAACCTAGTAGATGAAATAGCTGAAATTGATAGTACTGAATATTTTCAGTTGGACCCCAATACTCTGAAAGAGAAATAATAAATGTTAATAACATCAGAAATTCACCAGAGTTGCCGCATATAATCACGTTCAACCCGCCGTTAAAAATTTTAATAGATTCTGGAGCATCTTCTTCAATTATGAATCCGAGTATAGCATATAAACTGTTTCAAAATTAGATTTTTCTACACAATTTCGAAGTCTCATTTCTATATAAAGTCACTAACGGAACACACACGTTGGCTTTTCCTATTCTATAAGAATTAAACAATGAAACGCCAATAACATTTCTACGTGCACCTTGGCATTCGACTTATAATTGCTTGATTGGCCACAAGAATCTTCAAAATTTGGAAGCATATATCAATTATAAAAATCAAATATTTAGCACGAATAAGTTTGAGATTAATTACTTAAAGAGTATCCCAGGCAAGAGCAAAGGCGTGAAGAAGAATCATCATAAAGAGTTGACTACTCAGATAAGAACCAGTTATATGAATAGTGAGGAAAGGGATAAGATTACTTTACTATAACGCAAGTACAGTGACTGCTTTTATAACGAAGAAGAAAAACTATTAGCTACGACTGAGTTAGTCACCTTATTAAACATAAAAAGATCCCATTTACGCAAAAAATTTTTTATATCGTTACGCTTCAAGAAATTCAAAATCAAGTTAAAAGAGTACTAAGAGACGGAATAATTCGACTAAGCAATTCTCTTTATTCGTCACACATCTGGATAGTACCGAAAAAGCAAGACGCACGTGGAAAAAATAAATGACGGATGGTGATGAAATGAAATTATGCTCTTTCTTATAAGTAAAAAAAATATGAGTCAAGCCGACCTTTTTAAAAAGATATTTATCATTGAAAATAGAAAATCGCCGTTTTCCTAACCTATTTCGCGCTACTACGTGAATCATGAGTCAATGCAATTATTCATTTTCTACTCTATGTTTACATCACCCTTTTACTTAAAAGTTCATTAATAGTTTTTTCATATATGATTTGACTAAGAGAATGTTAATTTAATATTTATTGTTTTGTAATTACTGCATTGACTCACGAGTCCTTAGAGAACTATCTTAAGATATCCAGATTTTGATAAAGTATTTCACGTAACTTCTGATGCATCAAACGCAGCTATTGGAGCAGTTTTATCCCGAGAACAAAATCCGATATCCTACTTTTCGAGGTGTCTAAACACTACAGAATAAAACAACTCTACTATAGAGAAAGAACTGTTAGAAATTGTCGAAGTTTGTTGATATTTTCGGTCTTATGTGTATCGATAAAAATTTATTACTGAAACAGACCATAAGTCCTCTCACTTGGCTTTAGTCTTTAAAATTATCTAATACAATATTAATTCGTTGGAGACTAAAGTTAGAAGAGTATAATTATGAAATTAAATACAATAAAGGATGTGAGAATAAAAACATCCGAAGACGAAGAAGACGCAACGATTGATACAGCCGACCCAAACCCAGTATTCTCACTACCTGTATCAGAAAAAAATATGCACGCATTTAACTATAGCATAATAGTCAAAAAGGGAAATGATTATCAAGTCAAAACAACGAAAGATAAATTAAAAATTCAATATTTGATAAAAATAAACAAAAATAATGCGGAAGCACAGTTACTTAAATTTCTCAATGAAAATGTTAATCCGAATGAACAGTATGGAATTTATTTTAAAACTGAAGAACTACAAATGATTGCCTGTAGAATATTGAAAGAAAATTTTAACGAAAAACTAAAATTAGTCAAATCAAATACCTACACTACTGTAATCAACCGAACTAATTTCTTCAAGAAGTTAAAAAAATACCATAATAAGACTTACAATGGAATCCAAGAAACATCAGCACATTTCAAAAGGAAATTATACACACACAATATGGAGAGAATGATTCAAAACTATATCAATCAGTATGAAATTTGCGAACATAAATATGAAAAAAGGCTTTACATTGCAGCGACGTACGGACCTACTTTACCTCAGTTTCTTATGGTTATCCACATATTCTCGAAATCTGCTCAAGCTTACCATCTGCCCGACGGCAATGAATAATGGTAATAAGTAAATTAAGACATTTTGTTTGTCATCACAACTTCCTGAATAAAATTACTACAGACACTGAGAGTGAGTTTAACTCTGCAGTATTCAAGGAATGTTGCAGATTGCACAAAGTTGAGTATCATCAAACCACCATCAACCGACATAACGGATCCATCGAGCGACTACATTCAACACTAAAAGAAAAATTAGGCACACTAATCGATCGAAACTATCGCAATATTGATCTACAATCAAATCATTCACTCAACATCAAATTATGCGCCATTCACACTGTACGGGCTATACGAAGACCTTCATAAACATGTCATTGATCCAAATGCAGATACGATCGAAAGATATAACGAACTCCGAAAAAATGAAATTTTACCGTTTTACGAGGAACTATTGAAAACAACGCGACCATCAAAATTTATCAGTTGATTCGTTGGTTCGTCGTTACAATCTAAAGGACATAAAACGGCACACTACGTCCATCACCATGGAATTAGAAGAATAATTCAAAATTCCCACTATGTACACTTTCATATCAATATCACGACTTCAAAACATACTTATGGTATCCTTGCTAGATATATAGTGTACAACACAGAGTAGAAAAGTGTACAGAACAGTGCAGAACAGCTTTGGTTTGCATTACGAATTTTCCAATTTACGTGAAAAACGATAATTCCAACTACTCAACTTTAAGGCTCCCGAACCAAACGAGAGAGGTTTAACGGAAAAAAGCGGTATCTGGGTTCAAAAACAATAGCATTCAGAAGCTTTTCCAAAAGTTTGCAAGTACTTATGTCTTTTTCCCTCGTCAAGCACGAATTTTTTCCATTTTCATCGATTTGGAACCACTGTGTGTCGGACGTTCGATTTGAAGACTCCTCCATACTAGGGGAACAAGATCCATCATCTAGCCTCTTCGACTCTAGTCGTTAGCAAACCCAACCCGGTCATAGACAATCTTGACTACCCCCAGTACACTCAGACTGGGTAGAGGGAGAGACTACAATCGATTGACCAGGAAGCTTGTTCCGAACCAGAGATTCACAGTCCTTGAGGTCGAATTGCTCAATCCGGGACACCGGCCACGTCATGAGAAAATGGCAAATACGATTCTCATGTGCCATACGTTAGTCTTTTTTGTCCGCCGCCTGAAGCTGCTTCCGAATCAATAAAGAGGAAATTATCGCCACCTCAGAGCCCCGAGCAGCAAGATTTGTTGCATCGGAATCTAAAGCCCCAGATCCAAGCGATGGTACGAGGAGTTGAAGTTTATCCACCTTACCTGATCCATAATCGGAAACGTACAATGGCTTTTTACAATTTTTGCTCATTTTCAAAGCTATATCAGACATTTTTAATTCCTGATATTTTTAACAACTAAGTGAAAACTTCTAGAAAAGACGATATGAGAAATTCTCAGAGATCGACTTTAAAGTAAACGATTTATATGGAAACCTCTTTTTGACATTGTTAAAGCCTAATAACTTTTTCAATTTTTTTCTTTTTTTCCAGAAGAATGTGAAATATATCTCCCATGTCTTAAATTAAATGCAATAGACTCAAAAGGTATTCGACTGCAACTGATGATTGGGCTGCAAAACATGAGAAATGTCTTTGCTAATCTACAATCGGCTTATCGCAAACTGGAAGTTAAATATAAAAGAATACTCCAAGAAGATAAAGATGAGTTTATCGCAGCAATCAAATCTGAAAATACTTCAGTTAAGAAAGTGAATGCGGAACTTCAAAACAAACACAATACTACTAGAAGAATCATCAGCCAAAGAGAAAGAACTCCCAAAACCAAACAAGAAAACTTTTGCTAAAGTTGCATCATAGAGACAAGTATTTTCTCAGACATATAGTACGCCAAAGCTTAGAAGTGAAGATGAAATAATTGTCTAATGCATGACGATGACTAATGAAAGTGTCAAGACAGCGAAAAAATATTTAACTCTAAAGTTTAATAGAATATAAAAGATAGAAAAGAACTACAGAGAAAGAGAGAGAGAGAGAATGTATTTACAGCTACGGCCCATGGTACAAAATAGCCAAAGAATCATAAAAAGTATAATAATAATTACAGTAATAACGCAACAACAATAACAATTAAAATATCGCTGAATTAATTGCAGATATCATGGCTGAATCAAAAACGTAAAAACGATAGGATAAACTAAATTACATAAGATTACGAGGTACGCTGTAATATAAAATTAAAAAGATGGCGTTTAAAGCAATGTTTAGTGCAACCCTGACGCAGGTCATTAGGAAACTTGTTCCAGGGATAGGTGTCTGTTGAGGTGTAGTACTAAGTAAGAAGAGACTTTGTTTTATATTAATTAAAAAAAGAGTTTATTTAAACTTAAACCTACACGAGAGAGATTCACGTACACACTAGGGAGATGAGACTTCCATGTATGCGTTCACGTTGATACTTGCGCGCTCTCGGTACTTGCACACATTAATATACTTTCCATTTTTACAATGTAGCAGTATACATTACATTCCTTGCTGAAGTTGACCGTATTGAGCTCCAGCGATGAGCCTCTCTTGCTGCCTATTCTATTTGGGTCCATAAATTAAAAGTGGCAGGCCAGATAAGGAGGACTACGATTGCGCAAAGTGAAAACGAGAAAGCATATCGCCAAATATTCGCGCCTGTCCTTTAGAGAAAAGAACCAGTTAGCTACATAGATCTTAATACCAGTAGCAAACCGAAGATCTGCAATCATGCATCTAGTAAGCTTATCGCTGAGCTCACGCGACAAGCCCGAGAAGATGCTAGTATAGTATAGTAGTCAACATAAGGCAACACAACGACTTTTATTAGCATCAGTTTCAAGGACGATGGTAAAAAACCTTGATTTTTACGCAAACGTGCCAGAGCAGCAAAACTCTTCCTAGCAGGTAATGTGCATTGGTCCCTCCACGCAAGTGTGCTATCAATGGTGACTTCTAGGATTTTAAGAATCACTGAATTCAATGATCTGTCCGTTAAGAAGAACCAGGGGTAAGCTTAGATCTCTTAAACTGCTTACATTACGCCTTGCCCCAATCCAAATTGCCTGTGTTTTTTTTTATGTTAATCCTGAAGACCGTGGTCAGTAGTCCAACGCGCGACGTTCGTTAGGTCAAATTTCATTCGATCATGAATACTCCAAATATCTTTGAAACTGCCACTGCAGTAAATAACAAAATCATCGGCGTATAACTGGCATTTACGTACTGGAGAATGGATGGAAGGTCATTGATCAATAATGAGAAAAGAAGAGGGCCAAGATCGCTGCCCTGAGAGATACCCGAATAAGTAGACGGTCTACTTAACGGAGTCGAAGTTGATCCATTTGGAAGCACGACAGCCTGACTGCGATCCATTAAGAAGGAACGCATCCAACTGCAAACCGCATCAGAAAAGCCGTACGCACATAATTTATCTTAAAGTGTAGGAATGCTCGTTACATCAAAGGCACGGGGAAAGTCGATCACGACAAAAAGAGCAATCCGCAGGGAATTGATCTCTTCCCGAAAATCATCCACCATTTTGACTAGAGCCAAGTGAGTGCTGAAGCCCTTCTTAAAACCTGATTCGTGGGCGTCCAAAATGTGCCTGTGTATCATAAATCATGATATTTGTGCGGCTGCTAAAGATTCTAGTATCTTTGAGATACAGCAGAGAATACTGATGGGTCTTGGGTCACATGGGGACGTCACCTTGCCAGTTTTAGGAAGAGGTCGGACAATGGCCCGTTTCCAGACTGTAGGAAGACTGCCTAACTCGAAGGAAAAGTCAACAATGTGCAGAATTATAGTTATGATGACTGGTATACAGTTGAGTAGTTGACGCTTTTGAATACCGTCAGTATTAGACCTAAGCATTAGACCTAGATGAGGAAAAAGCCTTAACAACATTAACATCTTCAACGTGTTTAAAATAAAAGCGGTCCTCAGACGAAACTTGCACGGAAGGACGGGACAGAGCTGAATAGACGAGGTACGACGTTTACGAAATGCGAATTGAGGGTATCAGCGCTAAACTGGGTGGGTAACTCAAGAGAGCGATTGGACAGCCCAAAATCATTCATTTTTCAATAACTGGGTCGAGCTGGATGCTTCAGATAATTTAGATTTAAAAAAACTAAATATAGCATTGCACACCTCGGTTTGTATTCTATTACGCAAAGTGTTAAAGCAGTGCTGCCTGTTCTCTTGTAGAATTTCCAGGCTTTGTTACGCTCGTTGATCAGGCATTTAACACGAGAGGTAATTCATGAAGAACCGACTTTCTTAGCAATCGAAGTTCGAGAAGGCGTGTGGGTGTTGTAAGCAGACACAATAGCGTTAGTCGGCGTCGACACTTTAAAGTTAAGATTCTCTGACTCCACAAGTGACCTCCAATTGTGGGCGACCAAATCTCGCTGAAAATCTTTAAGCCGGAAGGACCTGTAAGACCGGCGAGTGAAAGTAAGCGGTGTATATGAGGGTATCGGGAAGGCGACAGAGGTGAAAATTAGATCTTTAAATTTATTGATATACAATAAAAACCAGTGTTGTAAATAGTTAACTAAAAAGTAATGGAATTCTCAGTTTAATTAATAATTGAAATTTAGTTATCAATTAAATAAAATCTAATTGATAACTAAATTTTAATTCTTAATTACATTATATCTAATTAATAATTAAAATTTCAAATTTAATTAAATAAAATCTCATTGATAACTAAATTTACATTTTTAGTTACGTGATTGATAATTAAAATTTAGATATCAATTGAATAAAATCTAATTGATAACTAAATTTTAATTCTTAATTACATTATATCTAATTGATAATTAAACTTTAAAATTTACTTAACTAAAATCTCATTCATAACTAAATTTTCATTTTCATTTATGTAATATAACGGGCTGGATACGGGGAAAAGGACATCAAAAGTAAGCGATAGCCTCGGTATTTTTCATCTAGAAGATTTACAATCGTGTATCTCCTCAGCTACTGAACCTTATTCGCTTTCCATAGCCGATACTAAATAGACATTTTTCAATATCAGGGCAAATAATAATTTTTCTTTAATATTATCACATCATACTCATAAGACATAGAAAATAATAAGATTAATAGACTACTACTTTTGAATAAAGGCGATAACTCAACCTTGGTTTGAATGAATGGTGTTATTTATAATGAAACCATTCAATATGAAACTATCGACAAGATGATAAACTATGTTCATGTAATAAAAAAGTATTTCATCAGCCTTATAGTTTCAATGAAGGCGATGACTCAACCTTGATTCGAATAAATGGTATTATGAAAAAAAAAATAAATAATAACAATGAATGCTTTGTAATAAAATATGAAGGTATAATTTAGTCGAGAAAAAGGGTTCTTTTATAGCTCTACTTTTGAATAAAGGTGATAACTCAATCTTGCAAAACTTAGAATCTTTTTAAGTAAATGTTAATACCTTCATCAAGTAATTATAATATTATATAAAGGTCTGTTATTTTCTCATGTTTTTTTGGAGAACCTAAACATTTCCATAATTCTTGACATTTATTAATTGTTTTGGAATGTTGTGTGAATAACGCTGAATTAGCATTAATAGATTTTATGTTATCCGTTGTGGCAATTAAATTTAGTGTGTGACTAGCACATCGACAGTGAGTCGGTAGCGTTGGATCGTCATCATCTATTTCAAACTCCTCATCAATCTCTGGCTGGGATTCTTGTTCTCCTTCTGAGTTAATGTCTTCATCACTATCAGTTACAACTTCGTCATGGTTATTGTCATTTCCCATTGAGTTCTAAAGTGGAGAATCATCTGACAGAGTCCCGATGCAAAGAGGCTAAGTGAGCCGCAGCCGCCGCTGCCTTCTGGTTCTTGAAGTTCATCCATAAGTTTCAATAAAAACAACCCTTATTTCAACCATTTGCTTAACCCTTTACCCCTTTTTATGGGAGTGTGCGTGGGTAAATATACATGGGTGAATGTGCGTGGATGAATGTAGGTTGGTGGGCATATGTAAAAAGGACCCATCTGGGAAAGACTGACACCCGGAGATTTCAAAAATTAATATAATGTAGATGTAGATTACATAAATGAAAATGATAATTTAGTTATGAATGAGATTTTCTTTAACTAAATTTGAAAGTTTAATTATCAATTAGATATACTGTAATTAAAAATTATAATTTAGTTATCAATTCGATTTTATTTAATTGATAACTAAATTTTAATTATCAATCACGTAACTAAAAATGTAAATTTAGTTATCACAATTAGATTTTAGTTAACTAAATTTGAAAGTTTAGTTATCAATTAGATATAATGTAATTAAAAATTAAAATTTAGTTATCAATTAGATTTTATTTAATTGATAACTAAATTTTAATTATCAATCACGTAACTAAAAATGTAAATTTAGTTATCAATGAGATTTTATTTAACTAAATTTGAAAGTTTAATTATCAATTAGATATAATGTAATTAAGAATTAAAATTTAGTTATCAATTAGATTTTATTTAATTGATAACTAAATTTTAATTATCAATCACATAAATAAAAATGTAAATTTAGTTATCAATGAGGTTTTATTTAACTAAATTTGAAAGTTTAATTATCAATTAGATATAATGTAATTAACCATTTTTGCAACACTGATAAAAACACTATAGACACTAAAATTTAGCTTGGCTAAATAAACTCGTAACAATATCGAACTTAGAGATCATTACAGAAACTACAATTATTTATTAAATAAAATAATTTAAAAAACCAAAAATAAATTTGACCATAACTCCCCAAAATTGATATGGCAGTTTTCGAACTTGCTGATGACGTTCTTGCTATCAGACTTTCGAAATTCAAAATGACGGTCAAAATTTCGAGAAAAGTTTAGATTTTGTTTTCAATTGGTATACACGGGTTTTTGAGATTGCTGATCAATATTTTGTTATTTGCTTTTGAAATTGAAGATGGCGGAACCAAAGTATTAAGCAAGCTTTTATTCGACTGAAAATTGAAATACAGAGACATTCGAGGTTACTGATGGCAATTATGCTATCAGACTTTCGAAATTCAAAATGGTGGTCAAAAGTTCGAAGGAAGAATTTCCTCAAAATTTATATACAGAAGTTTTCGAGGTTTGTGATAAAGATTTAGCTATTGAACTTTCGAAATTAATGATGGCCAAGACAATATGGTGGTGAAAAGTTTAAAAAGCTTCGAATGGGCTCAAAATTAGAATACAGAGGTTTTTGAAAGTACCGATCACGATACGGCTATTAGTAATTTTATTACTGAACAACCGACGTGTTAGTTTATAGAAGTATCCAAATGTAATTTAGTCCTCACTGTTTAAAAGAGCATACTCTTAAGTAGTGGAATGCATGGTTTTAAAGTTAATATTTTTTTACTTGTTGAAAACCTATACTTGAAATTAAAAGTTATTGGTAATATTTAAGGAAATAAAAAAAAAAGCAATAGAAAAGACACACCAGGTAGTTTATATATAAGGGTCAAAATAATACTTTTTTTAAAAAGCGTGCGCACGTATCTGACGGATTTTCCTGAAAATTTAAGAGCTTATTGCACACCAAAAAAAAAATAATTTCTGCCGAATTTCAGCTCTCTAGGTGCCCTAGAAGCCAATATATGGCCATTTAAAAGTCCAAAAATGGCCTATTTTTAGCTGTTATTTACCAATTTTAAAATGCATGTCAACAAGAGAGGTTTAAATTTTATTTGACTTATAAAAACAGAAATTCTTCGTTTTTTCAAGTACTTTCCAACGAGGGGTCATACGATTAGGCTTAGTAATCAATAAGTTGCTCCATAACATCAAAAGTGCAAAGCATTTTTTCTAGACCATGTAGAATCATCAATTTTTAATATTTTTGAACGTGTCAAAAAACAATTTTCCATCTTTTCAAGACAAAAAAAATTTTTTTTACATGTTCAAAAATATAAAAAATTGACTGAGATATGGACCATTAAAAGTGACGATTTTCGCAAAAATAGCGTTTTTTGCAATATTCAAATACATTTTTTCATGCGTTACTGAACTTTTTTTAAGCTAAAAACTACTGGACTGTGTTGCGTAAATGTTCTAAAATAGTGTTAAAAAGGTTTGGTGGTCATTATACATCTCTATCCTTTTTACTGGAACTATTACTTATTCGATTTCTCAATAAATTTTTCTGCTTTTTAATCATTTTTTAAACCTATCAACTTTGACACCTTCTAGAATTGTTAATTTGTTATCTTCTTGATGAACTTGAAATGCCTGTTTCCTCGTTTAAAAGATAATCAATTTTCATTTTTAGTACGACCAAATCAATTGAAAATTGACTGAGCTACCGAATTGGAAAGTTAGATATTTATCTGAAACACTAATTTTGGGGACGAATTCATATGCGTAACGCAAGTTTCTAGGTTTTTTGCTTTGTTCTGGGACGTTCCGGAAAAAATTTTATACATATCGCAGCTTCTAGGCTCCATTAACGACATTTTTGCAATAGGAAGATTATTTCTTTAGTCAGGATCATTCTATAATATTTATATATAAACATTATAATATTTTTCCAAAGTATGGCACAGCTCTCACTGTAGATGACACCATAACAAAATCCTCGAAAATTTCAGAAAGTTGCGTTACAGATGTTTATATATATGTACAAAATGATTATATACTGTAGTCTATAGTCGGGAATATTTGTAAATATATTGTGTTTGATGAGACGAATGACAGCGAATATTTTAAGGTAGTCTGGTATCTGGGGTTGAAAGAATCGAATTTCTTTTACATATTTCGAAATTTGAAAAATGAGGTAACAGCACTTATACTAAAGCGCCTCTTAGTAGTACGCGCTGAACCGAACGGCAGGTTTGTTTACTCGTTACTTTTATATCTCTTTCGAGCGTCGGATACCTTTGAGTATACTAAAAGTTCAACCTATTCCATTACATACATTTATTATTGAACTCAGTTATATATAAACTTAAATAAAACAGTCAGTGTGCATTCGTTATTTACAAGGAGAGAAATACAAGGATCTCAAGAAAAAGGGCCTATGAGATGGATTTAGGCACACTGGGCTTCATTTTTAGGTACCAGAAATCGACTCTTCAATGCCTGCGAAAATCCGTTTCCCGGACGGTGTGCACTTTCCTTGTTAATGTGACAACATCTTCGAAGAACGTGAAACTGGATCGGAAAGAAAAGAAACGCAATACCAGCAGTCCTGGAGATGGTGTTTATTATGGTTTAGCAATTATGAAAAACGAAAAATCAGTTAAAGAAATTCAGAAGGCTGTGTAGGTAACATATTATCATTTGATTTCCACAGATGAAAATCCGCAGCATTCCTTTTGCCCTGAGGATCTGGATTCATGGTGTAATTATCAAGATTGCAAAGTTGAAAATAAAATACATGTTTTTGTTTATCCACCTGCTTTTGATAAGACTACTGCGAATATTTTGAAGTCTATTTACGAAGAACTTACATCGAATAATCTTTTGAAAAGATGCTAGGCAGTAACACGCAGAGCAATGAGGCTTTTAATCCTTGTTTTTACCTGTGTTGAAAATCATGGAGACCGTGGGAGTCACAATTGGCCGGTACGCTATGGTTTACGCCAATCAGTACAACAGCTCTCGGATTTCGAAGGCGGAGAAGAACGCAGCTTGCACTTTTAAAATTGCCAGAGTGAGTCGCAGACCAGTAAAAGTGGTTAAAAATGAGGTCTATGAAGAAGTTTAAGGGTTATCGTACGCCCCAGGGATAGACGATTAATGTAAGTATGATTTTTTAATGATAAATCTATTGAAACTTTAAACGCATTTTTCTCGAAACAATGTTTTTACAGACGGCTCGGGTCATAACAAATTTTCTATCCAACCGAATGAGCTGATATTTGCATATCTTATTCTACTCATCAATAACTCTCGCAGCAACTAGAATCTTTTTTCACACCTAACTTTCCATTTTACAGCACTATTTTCACTAAAAAAAGTTACTTTTTTTTCAAAGTCAATAATTGTGTTATTATTCAACAAAATTGTTTAATCCTAGTTCCAGCCAGAATGACAAGCTTACAGAATAATAATCTTTTTGTTTTTTTCGTTTCAGATATCTTCAAGCGTCGAAATCGCCGAGACCAGCCACCTATCTTTGCTTTGAAGCGCTTACTAGAGTACTATAAAACTATAACAAAAAATTAATAATACAAAAATAATTTTTGTACACTTTCAAATACAATTAATAACATATTAAATCATCAAACCGATTCTGCTTTTTAATCATTTTTAAAACCTGACCAGACCAACTGATACCAAATTTGTGAAAGAAAACAAAACAATACCGGAACTTAAAACTGTGCAAGCACCTATAGAGACAGTTTTCTCACTCATCGA
>JAWWEQ010013933.1:0-37716 GCA_035583055.1 Torymus tubicola | reverse complement strand
ATATTCTTTTAGAATTTACAGAGCCTCGGGCTTCGTTATTTTATCTGCGACGTTTCTTTTATAACGACGAGTTTTCTTGTTATAAGTCGATCTTCTAAATAAAAACTTCTCGCCAATTACGAGTATATACGTATACGGAGAAAAGTTGGTGTGCAATTTTATATTGTTTTTACAGTTCCAAAAAGAAATGATGTCGCAAAACTATAGAGAATTACTTTCCAACTAACAATATTTCCAACGTTTGACACAAAAAAAATACGTTTTTACGTTTAATTTTAAAAAGCATACATTATTTTTAAGAAGAAGAAAACACAGCCAACGACAAGTTTTATTTTCGATTTTACTTTGGCAAGTCGTACATTCTTCGGTCGTTACAGCACTACTCGCCAGCGGCTAAAATCGATTATCCGAAACCTTGAAGTTAAGGAGCTTTAGGGGTCCTTCGTTCTCATCGGAATGTTCAAATTGAAATAGAGATCATTATACTCGTATCTTTTTTTTAAACAAAAGTAGGAAAATCCAACAAACGAGAGAGATAGAGAGAGGTTCTCTTACTCATTCACTCACTCGCGCTGTTGGTTGTCGCGTGCGCGTGCGAGTTAAATAATATTGAGGGCAATGCGGATAATAACGATGATAAATGCGCGCGACGCTGTCTCTCTATGGTGCTACAGTCGTCCATAAATTTAGCGAAGTGACTTGGATTGTGTCGTTTACAATAAAGTTTTATCGACTAGAGCGGGCAATTATAAAAACACTTTAGTTGATCGTAATTCTTTTCAGAGAGGTTATAGTATAAAGATGATGATTCTTTTTCATAGCACATTGATGAGTATTACATTGCACGCGGAAAAATATTTTAGAGAGTAAACGAAAATATAGTTTTTAAAACATTTTACTTTAGATTTGGAATAAATTTTTACAACTCTCTAGAGTGCTCGTATATTAAAGTTAAAAAAAAAAAAAAAAAATTCGTCGAAAAGCACATTCGTGGAAACCTTTTGAAACCTTTTCAAACGGTGTAGAGTCATGTTATTGGAAAGGAGAAACTTTTTTTTTCGCGATGTTTTGCACGTATAAAGTTTTTCTCAATACTCCCGATATATATGGCGCATTATGAATAAAATTTTACGACTTTTAATGAATTGCAGAAAAGAGATCGCTGAAATTTATGACGGCCATCATGTGTCCCCCCGCGCTTTGCTCTGCTCTTTCATGATGCCCGCCGGAAAATTCAAACTTTTTTGTGTGCCATCGAGTGTCATTGCTTATACTTTAAAAAACTAATATTTTCCCTCGATGTGGGCAAAATCATATATATTTTACGTTTCATTGATTTGAACGAAGAAAAAAAGAAAGTATATACTGCATAGTTATTATTTTTATTATAGTTCTAGAAAATGAATGCGACTTCAGGTGCAGTCAAAGTTTGCATGTGATGGATGAGTGAAGTTATAGTTATCAAAGTGAATTATTAAGATTAATAAAATACTTTGCATTATTATAAATTGATAGTTTAGGTTATTGTACATAACATCTAACGTTATTATACTACATAGGCTTGTATAAAATTTATAGCTATTATCCGATATAATGATTTACCCCACAATTTTAATGAGTACACCAAATTCACTTAATTATTATTAAATATATATATATTGTATGACGAAAATCGAACTATTTAATCCTGACGAATTGTTTACTAAAGTCTGTGAAGCTACTGAATTCGTATAGAAAATACATGAAACTTCGAAATTTAGCGGTACTATCGAAAATATCAGAATATTAACATATAGCCGAGACTTGTTTTTAATAGACCACATTATAATGTTTACACTGTTATAGCAGACCAAAATTTGTTAATAATTTGTTTTTATTTGAAATTTTTCATAGTTCACAGTTTTAAAGTTCGAAATAAAAGGTATAGAAATCCCGCTACTACTGTTATATCTTTTTTTTTAATATTTTCCATTCGATTATATAAACAATTATCTCTTTGTTCTCCAACAAAGCCAATTTTCAATACACTAACAAAAAAACCTACACACAAAAACATTATTACGTTCATTCCAACCTCTATATATAAAAAATTTTCAATTAAAATTTCACATCATGTAAATACCTGCTTCATTAAATTCAAACCTACATATACAGCAATCGTAACAACTGTCATAAAATTCAAAGCTGTACCAACACACACACACACATACATACATACCGCATCTCATTACGCGCTCATTCAACCTCATACACGACGACAACAACAAAAAATTACACCCCCAAAATTACTCCACATCAGCAGCAGCAGCCGGCACACTCCGCGTCCTTCGCGAAATCCTTAACGACCACCGCACACCGCCGTCAGCCATCCGAAAAACAATGAAAAACGCGCGCGTGTGTGCAGCTATTGTTCCGCTCGTCAAAACCTACCCACGGAACAAAAACCCAAGCACGCAGATGCTGCCACTTTTCCACTCTCTTTCTACCACTCGGGGGTGGCTCTGTATATATACATACATACACATACGTATTTATATATACAGAGAGGGGGAAACGTAGGCACGCGCGTACATATGCATCTGACATCTTGCGCCCGCGCGTAGAGGTAGGGGGATGGTGTAGTATAAGTGTATAGATATATATAAAATGCGCGTATACAGTGCAGTATAGTAGTGTAACGCGCGGACAATCAATCGGCCGCGCGCGCACAGTAGTATAGTAGTGAGCTTTATATCGTTGCCTTATAGCCGTTTTTTTTTTATGAAGCGTAGTAGTATACACGCGCGCCCATTTTAGAGATGGGGTGAGTCGGATCGCTGTTACGTATAGGGATTCGATTTGAATTAATTCTTGATCACGGGTGTAGTATTGCATTGTTGTTGTTGTTGTTTGTTGTTGATTATTTGTCGGGTAGGTATGTTACGTATTTGAGTAACAACGCGATGATAATGATGATGACGGACGATGGCGGGTGAGATTATTGATTGATGATTAAATATTGGATATCGAATCGATGTGCTGCTGCTGCTGCTGCTGGAGGCGTTTAATTTTAGGGGGAAGCGTTTTCATTTCGAGATGAGGATAGATACGCGTCAAATGCAATTTCATTTTCGGGATGCTGTTGTGTATCAAAGATTTTAATTAAAAATATATTGTCATTAGGTTTGTTGGCTCGTGTTTATTGACGTGTATATATTGTACACAGTTGAGAGAGTATAGTTACGGTGTAGTATGGAAGGAGTTATACGCAGGAATGTGTTGATATGAATTTTTCAGAGAAATTCGTTCTCGCTTTTCGTAAACAACGCGAATTGATTTACATTTGCGAGCAGTGGTAAACATTTGTATATTTATATTAATATCAATGCAGCAAGGAAACAGTTTTAATGGACAACAGTAAAATCAAACAGTGACAATTGTGATTCTGTTAATGTTTTGTATAAAAATGTATTGTCAATTAAAGATAAACATTTACACATTGTAAAGCTCCTTAATTGTTTGTATCATCATTCATTAATAAATGCTGTATCATATTTACACAATTATGACTTTTTTTTTAAGTATATTTCAGTCAATTTGTGTCATGTATTCTCTCATAATATGGCTATTATTTGATTACTATGCTATTTATAAACCAATCATCCAATCAAACAGAATTTAATTACAACAAACTTTGATACAATAGTGGCAGATCCATATGAGACACTTTATATGAATAATAAATAAAGAATTTGCTCATCAAACTGTATCAGTATTTAAAATAGATATCTGTGCTAATTTTATCTTTTTATACCATATGTGTACACTTTTAGAAGTAAATGATGTGATTTTATTTGTTGAAATCAGAATAAAACATGAATTTAATTTTGTTAAACAAAAAGTAGTAATTTCATTTCATTTATATCAATATTGATATTTATCTCAATATTAATTTAATGTGTCATATATAAATATGTGGATTTAGTTAAAATTGTTTACACAGTATTGTTGATAGTAATCAGAGTTATGAATAATTAATCAATCAATGTTTAAGTTACGTAATGCAATATCAAAATTTATTTTCAATTATTCCAAATTTTCATAACAACAATATTAAATTATTTTTTCCGTGATAAGACTTTATTATCATTAAACCTTTATGACCAGTAATTAAATATAATATAAAGTTATGAACTTTACTAATTTCATTCCATTGGTTTTATTCATTGCAACATAAGTAATGGAATAGTAATTTTAAATAATAAGAAAAAAATGAAAATGTTTCAAGGCTGATTTAAATAAATTTAATTATTATAGTTATATTTTTCAATGCTATTTATGAAAATTAATAAATAATTAATCTATTTCTTTTTTAACACACTGATAGCGGATACTCTAATACTTTCACTATAGACTTCAGACAATAATATTTTTTTCTGAAAATAAGAAAGAATCAAAGTAAAACACTACTATGATCTATATTCTTAAAGATTGAATAAACTTTCAACCCAATTTAATTATTAAAAATTACCCATTTTTATAATAGAAAAATTTCACCATATAAATCATTTACAACAATGTCATAGTAATAAATCACAAAGTCCAACCATTCATCCTCTCAAACACAATGTTTTTCACACGTGTAATAAATGTCTGTTACATAAAAAAAAAAGAAGAAAAAGAATAAAGCAACTCCTGATAACCGACAACTGTTATAACCACATCGCCTTCAATAATTCATGATTCTCGCTGCACTATTTCCATTACCCAATCCTACTTTCTCAAACCCAACACAATAATCCCACCTACCAACTAAACCTATACCGAACAAACATTATCCCACCATATCAATGACACACACACATGCATAGTCTTAGCGTACAGACTAAATACAACCTTCTCTCTCCGTTATCTATCTATACCTTAACCAACCCAACAGTCAGCGTACACTCATACACACACACATACCCACACACTCAAACATCCCATTAAGTAATCTGCAAACTCGGCTTATCACTCGGCCAACCCTGTTGTCCCGACGCACACAAATCCATTCACAAACTCTCTATCTACCTATCCCTCCCTCTCACTCACTCTAGCGTGTATATCATCATCACCATGGAACTCTCGATATGTGTATATATATATATATATACACACACACGCCATATATACACCCGCAACGCACACACCACTGCTATACTCCTGCTATATACTGGCTGCCATGACGCGAAAATCTGGCTCTGGCGTGTGCAGCACAGTGTGCAATAGCCGCGCGAGCGCGCGCCATATATACCGTTACGCTATTGCACGCATTTCACATAATGGAAAAAGCACATATAGCAAGCGGCTATATATATATATATATATATACACTATATCTTCCTCTCTCTCGCTCACTCTCATCGCCATCATCATCGTCGCGAAAGGCGCACGCATGATAATCATATACCCACATGCATCCTCCTATATACAATCGTTGTCGTTCCAACAGCGACAGCCTCTTACATACATATACATACATACACCATACACGAGACCGCTGTATAGCCTATACACACGCAGAGGGGGGGGAGGTGTTGTATAGATACGTATGCCTATATATATATATGTACACGAGAAAAAAAAAACATACATACCTCGCTGGAGGAGGTAGTAGTAGTATCGTAGCAGCGGCTTCGTCGTCGGCGTCGTCGTCGTCGCCGCGGCAGCTGCAGGAGGAGGCCCCCTCTTCGGCCGCCTCTTCATCACGCTCGTCTCGGTGCCTGTCTAGCAGGAGCAGCAACAGCAGCATGTGTGCGCCCTCGCGGGCTGCTGCTGCCGCCGCTGTCGCCGCCGTCTCGCTGCAGCAGCAACTCCTCCTCGCGCATCTATATATCTTTTCTCTTTATACACACTATCTTCTTTCTTTCCTTCCACCTTCTCCTCTTCCTTCTCCTCTACTCTCTTCTTTAAAACTTATTCTCTTGTTCACGTGTTATTATACTTATATATACTACTACACCCTGGTGTGGTCGTTGTCGTATATATATTATTACAAACAATATACACGCAAGCACGCACGCACGCACATATAGGTAGAGAGACACACACGCGCGCGAGAGCGACCACGACCCCGACCGAGTACCGACTACCTACTACAACTACGACGACGACCGCTTATCGAACGGGCTACTACTAGTACTATACAGCAGTCTCTCTCTCTCGCTCTCTTTCTCTTTCTGTGTCCCATCGGCACCAGCAGCAGCAGCGTCGCCCCCCGCGCGCGCGCACGCACACACGTAGTAATATCTATATATATATACCTATATACCCTATCTCTATCTCCCTCT
Source organism: Torymus tubicola (assembly GCA_035583055.1). Taxonomy (NCBI): domain Eukaryota; kingdom Metazoa; phylum Arthropoda; class Insecta; order Hymenoptera; family Torymidae; genus Torymus; species Torymus tubicola. The sequence continues at coordinate 31,405 of JAWWEQ010013933.1, read as the reverse complement.
CTCTATTCGCTATATATACAACGAGAGAACTCCTAGCTGCGCCTCGTCGCACACGCCGACGGGGTAGACGTGCGCCGCTGGACTGAGTCTCTGTCTCTCTCGTCGTACGTTACTGCTGCTGCCTGCTGCTGCTGCTGCTACTCGCGGGGGCGCGCCGGTGGGGGGCAGAAGCAAGCAAGCAAGCAGAGAGGCAGACGCGAGCGCGCGCGCGCACACTATATACGCGAGGAGAGTGCCTGCGCAGGCTAGCGGCGGGCAGACACCGCCGCCAGGATTTTCCCGTTTGATATAGCCACGCTCGCGCGCGTGTGTATATACAGTATATGCTGCCTCCTGCGCGATGCATATATATACAGTATATGTGTGTGGGTAGTATAGTAGAGAGAGGTAGGTATGTGTATAATGGATATATAGGTATATATTTTATATATATATATGTATGTATGTATGTATGTATGCGCGTAACGGAAGACTTCCGAGAAATGTGCGGGGGGGCGCGGAGAGAGGAAGGGAGCCGCCACCGCATGCGCGCCGCGTACTATATAGTATAGGTACGGCTTCTCTCTGTGCGTATAATGTGCGCAGACACTGAGAATGTAAGTATATAATGATGTACGCATATGCGCGGATGTATGTAGGTCTTATATCTAATATCGCCGGTATAAGTGAGAGGTCGGCTTTCTTTATCTCTATCTCTCTCTCCCTCGCTGATGAGTGGATGGATGATGATGCGCGAGATGAGAGAAAGAGAGAGGACTTGAGAGATAGTATATAAGCATTCTTGAGAGAAGTGCGTGGGAGCCGGTGGACCAATGGGAAGCTGACTTGTCCCTTTTTATGCCGATGTCGTGGCTAAAGCTATGGTACGATTGGTGGAACCACGCGTTTTTCGATATATTGTAAGAGAGAAAAAAAAAGTCCCTATACGCAAGCGCGAAGAGAAAGAGTAAAATGTAAATGCGAGAGTAGAATAGCCGTTAAAGCGCGCGCGCGTACAGGCGGGTAGTATAGGTATCTACCTTACACGCCGCCATCTTATTATATTATAAAGAGAGAGAGAGAGACGTTCGATTTCGGAGAACGCCAATTGTGTGTATTATAATATGTAGTAAGTATGTGTACGCGTGATTGAACGACGATCGAATTTCATTTGAATTCGTTGTCCGCGATATAAGACCGCATTGGACTCATGATTGCACTATACTGGCGTTAGTTAGAGGGAATTGATATATATCGTAGAGGGGTGTTAATTTATTTAAAAATAACGTCGAATTGACCGCTTCTTAGAATTCAAACAATGAGCACAATTTTCATAGCGCGATGTGTGTACGGATGTTATGTACTATATATATGGTCGCGTTATAATACTTTCCAGACAGAGAGAGAGAGAGAGAGAAGATTCGCGCGATGAATAAGCGTCGACACGCGCGTGTGATGCCTGTATCCTAATAGCGGGACTGTCGGACGTGCACAAATTCAGACTCGGCATCTTATATATACGAAATTCATTGTCATTACGTCATTATAGAGAAGACGCACACGCGTCGGGAAATGGTACTTTCAAATTGCTATGCTATTGCTATATAGATGTGGGACGGAAGTTTGAATATTAGTAGGTTTCGGAGGTAAGAAGTGTGTAATGGTCTTGTGGTATGACTGTTATTTGATTGAGAGATTATAACGTTAGGTTTCTGGTCGAAATGTTAAAATGAAATTTAATTTTATGTAATAGAGGGTAATGTGCGATGTGATTTTGAATTTTAAGTATAAGTTTTTCAAGTTTTTCACGGAAATTAAATGGTTTTTAAAAACGGTGGATTTATTAAAATATTATTTAATGAGATATTGCAACTGTATGCGCATAGTACGAATTGAAAATGGTGTCAATATTATACTGAAAAAGAATATATATAAAAAAGAAGAAAACCAAAAATATGCAGTAACAAATAAGTTCTGCATTATCCTGAATCAGTATGTTTTTTATACTTTACCGTACTTAAAACTCGCGCGTGTTTTAATATATACCGATAGCGCAAGTGCGTCATTCATTCTGGTATTGATCACTTGCGCCCTCTTCTACCGTTACGTGTAGATCCCGTTAATTAGCGTAAATATATCACGTACGTTTTTATCGCATTTTCTGTTGCATCACAAAAGATTAACGAAGCGTTTAAAGTGGTTTCATTAAATTTTTAAAAGAATCCAAAGTGTGAAATTGAAAATTTGTTACACCAAATTTAATACCGACTGAGTGATAAATGAAAAAGTTACATGTTATCTTTCGATTTCTCAACAATGTTTTTTTTTTGTTTTATAATTTATTTTTTTTTAATCTATAAAATAATAAATTAGTGAAAGGTGTAATATGAAATAAAAATTAAAATCATATATAATAATTAAATATTTACCAGCAGTGGGTACGATATATGGCGGGAATTTCAAATTTCTATACTGATACTTATAAAGATAGGAAATCTATTATTTAAAGTGAATTTAAAATATAGATGTACACAATTTTATTAATACAGATGTATTTAAAGCAACTTTATAAGTGGATGTATTATTTCTCAAAATTTCTTTTATAATACAAAACATTGCAAGTTATATTATTTTATTTAATATATCTTTACCGCTGTTTATTTATTATCATTTTACATTATCAGTAAAATCAGCGCGTTCTTAAAACGATTTTATAACAAACTATTTATATCGCATGTAGTCGCTATCTCGTTTTACCTTAAACAAATTTATAGTTCATTTTAAAGACATTTTGCTCCTTTAATATATAAAAATATATAAAAAAATAAAATAAAAATTAAAATATCAATTAAATTTTTGTTTTTCTTCAACGACGCTTTACATTTTGACGACGAAATCATCTACACGATTAAAAAAAAAGCATTACTAGACTTTTTGCCCTGTTTGTCATCGAGCTCTTATCTGAATTTTAAATTACCCCCTATACTTAAAGACCTAAACAGCCGAGATAATCATCATAGCATCGAAATCTAATCCAAACAAAACCAATAACCCTAACGACCGCAAACCGGAGCAGCTCCGAAAATTTCGGAGCACGCGTCATCCTGTCATACCATATATATGTATCATCATCCTTATATATGCTCCAACCCGCATGAAGCCATCACCTCTCGCAACAACTTATCAAGACCGCGAGAAGTCAGCCGCAAAGTGAGCCAGCCATATACTACTCCGCGGAAGCCAGAAAGACATCAGCGCATATATACCTATATATCCCTCTCTCACACAACTGCAACTATATACACTGTATTGTATATATACCTATATATATTCTACCAACAGCTAAACCTAGTGGCGGAGGAGGAGGAGGAGGTGGCGATCGCAACGTTTCGCGGTAGGAGGGGGAAGAGAAACATTCGCTCCGCCATGTTGCTCGCGCGCCACACGCTGGCCGTCGTCGCGCGGCTTGTGTCAGCAGCAGCAGCAGCAGCAGCTCAGCAGCCCTGCAGCAGCGACGAGTAGTAGCAGTCAGAGCAGCAGCGATCAAAAAGCATCATATATAGCAGTATAGCAGCACAGCAATATTAGCAGTAGAGTTACAACGCGCTAGAGTTATAACGTTCTTCGCGTATAATAATAATAATTGTAATCTGGCGTTGTGACGACGACGACGACGACGCTGCCTTCTCGTAAACAGTGTGCGTGTGCGGATCCTCTATCTATCTCTCTCTCGTTTTGTTTATACATACATGTATAGAGAGAGAAGTGACAGCAAGAACCGAGTAATGGTGCGCGTATACGAGGAGTAGAAAGAGGAGGTGCCAAAGGACTACGAGCTTCTCTCTCTCTCTCTCACTCGCTCTCGCTCTTCCTCTCTCGTTTATATATATATTGTCTCCTCTTCCGTTGTGTGGCGACGACGGTGTGTGCATTAGAAGCAGCAGCAGCAGTAGTAGCGGCACTGCCAAGTATTAGTAGTTCGAGAGAGGCGGGGATCGTGTGGATATACAGTGGTTGCTGTCTCGAGAGATGTGACAATTGCTAACTCCAAACTGGAGGAGTCTTGAGTAGTTGGAAGTGGTTGAGGATGTTGGGGAAGGTGCCAGTGGCTACCAACACATTTGGCCCACCCAAGAGCTGCCAGGGCAAGCTAGCACCGAACCCCTGTTTTACCATGGAGGATGCCGCTGGGCTGGATAGTGCGGAAGATAAGCCCAAGCCTTGGAAGGCTAAAGAAACCTCGAGTAGCGGTGATTGCAGCAGCAGTACTTCCATTATGGCAGAGATGCCTGGTAATGTACAATCGACAGAGGTCAGTAGGCCTTGTAGGACGGAGCCTGAAAGTTCTTCCAAAGAGACAAATGTGTTGCATAGCAGAAGTTCCTTGAATTCCACATCAGGCTCTGTTGTTAGAAAGTGTTCCTCCACGCAGAATTGCCCCGGTACATCGAGTACTTCCAGCAACAGTGCTTCCAAATCCCTAAAAGGTTCTCAGTCATGCGCTTCCAGTGCTGAGTTTGTGACAAATCATCAGTGGGAGATGATGAAGTCTGCCAAAAAATCATTGTCCTGTAACAGAGACTCCCAAGTGGTCAGTGCGAATAAGGAAATGAGCAGGGATCAGAGTAGAAAAATTAACAACAGCGCTGATGTGGATGAAGTTGATGCATCTATGGTTCCTGACTCTAGGTTAGAGCCACCAAGGAAGAATCAAAAGTCAGAGACAAGCCAGTCTCAGGACTTTATTACATCGACACCGTCCAAAGATACTGTCAAGTACAATGTGGACAAGGAGAATATGCCAACCGATCTCCAGTCTTTGCCCAGAAGTTATAAAGATCGTGAAAAGTGCAAGGATCCATGGAGACCTACAGAGCTCGATAATACTTTCCCTGGACTGAATACATATACAGGAGAGTACATGCAGGATAGGAGACGTACTGGAGCTTCCTGTCAAGCTCTCAGACATGCAGTTGCATCCTTGTATCGAATTGATGACTTCTACCTCGAGAAAATTGGTGCTGGCTTCTTTTCAGAGGTTTTCAAGGTATGTTTTTCAACTCTCGCTTCCTACACAATATCCTTCATCGGTTTCAAAATATTCCCAAAGCATACTTGAGAGTAAATTTACATAGACAGTGTGTGCCTGCTCACAAGAGAGGTAAATAAAGAGACTCAGAGAGAGAGATACAATAAATCTTAACGCAGCTTCAAAACATTAAAATACTTCCTGTTAACAGCATGTAATGTATAATCACACGACCAAACAACTATATATACACTTGTCGAAATCTCCGCAAATATTTACATCCCAAGCCACTTCATTTACTTTAAACTCAAATTCGCTTTCTCTCTCTCACTTTCAAGTGTACACTCTTTATTTACAACTCTCCAAAAGCTTCCCCTCCCCCCACGGGAAAGAAAAAAAAAAAGAGTCGCGTTAAGTTTTCACAGGTAAGTATGTGTGTAGAAAAACACGGCAGTCGTATAAAATAGCAACAGCGCAGTAGCAGAGAGTAAGTTTCTGGTACTTACTCCGAGACCTCGCGGGTTATTTTTACGAGAAACGCACGCACGCACGCGTATATACTATACGTATAATACCGGCGGAAGGCCCCCGCACGCGCATTACGCATTCGTCGCGTATCGTGAATTTATCGTCATTGATGTGTGTGTATGTGTGACTTGTTGCTGTATATATATATATGTGTGTGTGCAAGGGTGAATGAGACATAGCTTTTGTTGTTTTCTTTTATTTTTCTTTTTGGAGAAGACTGTGAATAGAAGAAGTAAGTGAGAAAGGTGTGCGCGCACAGTTGCGTTATGTATATTCTTTTGCTCTTTTCGTTTCTTTGTTATTGTTTTTAATGACGATATATATACACTGCTGAGTCGTCGTCCTTTTTCTTATATATATATATATATATATATATATATATATATGTATATACTCTTTTAGTTCTGTGTGCGCGTATGAATGTCTGTGATCGATGGTTTGATTGAGCTACGAATACGTAGATAATATTTATTAAATGAAATATGTAGTAAACTATTGTTTTTTTTTGCAAGTTTTGTTTATCGTAGATACATAGCGTTGGCGAAAAATTGTTTTCAAATTTATTTTAGACAAAATGCATATATACGCTATTTTTATCCGCATGAAAAATAAAGTCAGAGCATCCCCCGCTTTTCAATGAAAATTTAAACATATACACGTGAAGTATTAATATATCGCATTTACAAAACTAATGCGTCGAGAGAGCTATATGTATATACCGAACATCTATTTTTGTTTCCTGGATGAATCACGCATTTATCCTCACTTATTTTTAACGACAAGATACATACACACATCCTTTGCATGTTTTCCTGTTTCAAAATTATTTTCAACAACGCGACCTTCTCTTGTATAATATAATAACGTTTACCTAAAATCTTGTTTACCTATTTGAGAAAAAGAGGAAAATTTTTGTATATATTTCTCTCTCTCTTACTTTTTACTTTTGCAAATATTATTTTGCCAAAGTATTAATATACATAAAATATACATGTTAATACCTTAATTATCATGTATAATTTATGAAAATTGAAAAGTAACATTATTATTTTTGCGTTTTAATGAACGACGTATATAACATTTGAATAATGAGTAATTTGCCGTTACAGGCGTTTATGCTGATTTTCTTCTGAAAACCATTTGAAACAGTCGTACTATACTATGGCAAGTTTTGATGTGTGATTTCTCCCGAGAGAAAGGGGAAGTTTCGAATACTTTCCTTTTGATTATTAATGATAAATTTGTATTTTAAACTCGATTCTTCTTATATATGAGCAAACGCAATAATACTCAAGGATTTTAATATTTCATCTGTTTTTTTTTGCACAAAAAAAACGCGTTTCAAGGGAAACAAAAACGCGAAATATAAGAAAAAAATTCCAATAATTTTCCTCGTCCCGAACGCGCGCGTGACAACGCATATACCTATATACATACATGTAACGCTTTTATATACCTGCGTGGATTTTTTCACACTCGGAAATATATGTCTCAGCCATAGATTAATTAAGAGGCACTGATTAGATAAGTTGGCGAGCGTTTTAAATAAGAAAAAAAAAGAAGAACAATTGTCAAAGCGTCCGCATCGTATTGTCACCTTCGTTTATTGAGTTATTGTGTCGTATTTCTTTTTTTATGGATTCTCATGTTCGTTAAAAATAGATAAAGGATATTACGAGAAAAAGAAGAAAAAAAAAATGAAATATCACTGTTTCGCATCTAAAGTATTTATAAATATCTGTATCGCTCTATGGCGTTATAAAGCGATACAATTTACTTGAATTACACACGGAATTATTATAGGTACCTTTAATATATTCTTTTCGTTATCGAAACTTGAATTACAAACTTTTCGCTGACTTTCCTCACTTTCATATATACATAACACAAGTCGCGAATATGTATACATACAAAAAATTCTCCGATTGTTTATATACCGTCCTTCGACGTCCTTCATACTATACGCAACCTTTTTTTCTCTCGTTCTTTCAATTATCTGGTAAACCCGTTTACAAAAACTTGATAAATATACCGGATTTATATGTATATATTAAGAGACATTTTTTATTCCTCAACCAAGTATACATACACCCGTTATATATATTAACGTTCAAAAAAATTCCAATCAGAAGTATAATTAAAAAAAAGTCGTCATATTTTTTATAAGTATACGCAATATACGCATGTAACGGCATTTGTCCAAACCCCGCAACATATATATATTATATACACACACAGCTCAATCCTAGCGCGCACGAAAACAATTCGCTGCCACGAAAATTTTAATGGCACACGGTACATCTCTATATATCTCATATAATTTACTTCGTTTCTCGCATTATATACACTTGGCAGCTTCTACTCTCTCTCTCTCTGCGCATCGTAAAATGTTTTCGCGTCCGCGACCCGACCTTTTCTCTCTCTCTCTCTCTCTTTCTCTGTGTATATACACAACATCACGAAAACCGAGTGAAAAATCATGCGCAATCTTTGTCATCTTCGCGTTACGACACTTGCGCGCACGCGCGACTACATATAAGATTACGTAAATCACATGGCATTTCGACAATTGTAAAAACTCATTGCAAAGTGTATGTGCGAAGTCCGTTGAGCTCGCGCGCGTATAATAGTATAGCTTCGATTCGTCATATGATATAGTATATAACATACTGTATAGTATAGGTGACCATGGATCGTATGTATATATAATTGACGTTAATATACAATAAGAGTGTTATTTAAGATGAGCATTTGTTTACTCGATATTATACGCGGGTTCGTATATAATTTCGCGCAGCAGAGAGTGCGAGGATAGTTAATGTAGAGCACTCGAAATAAATTGTATTTTTTTTCTCTCTTTTCTTCTGTTGCGAGTTTAAACGTATGCGGTTGCTACCAACGTATATGTTTGTATACACTTTCTAGTTCTCTTATTTTAATTATATCTTTTTCCTTTTCGTATATACCGCTCTCTAATTAGTATCTGAAAATAAGCGGCACGTCTGTGCGTTGATCTTTAATTTCTTCGGGAAAAGCTATTTCGATGTTTGATTATTTGTGTCAGATGCAAATTTTTTTTCTTTTTTCCTTTTCCGTGGTTATTATTATTATTCCGAATGCTTAATTTCGGATTTTTCCGTTGTTTTATAATTGAATTCGTGGAAAAGGCTTGTACTTTCGGTTTGATGTAAAATCAACGTTTCGTATATACATAAAAATTAAAATTTAGAGTTTACAGAAGGATGAGAGAATTTTGAGTATAGAGAACCCTTTGTATATTGTTTTCGTTTTTATGTGGTATTGTTATTTTAGTTTATTATAATGCGAGAATATATACCAGCGGAACTGTTGTTCACATTTTAATATCATTTAGCACAGATAATACAGATTATTATCACTGACACGTGCTTGATAAATGATATCATATTGCTTAACTTCTTACTTACAAAAGTAATTCACGTATATATATCCCCTAGAAAATGTTTGTCGTATGAAATAATTCCAGCAGTTTTGCCTCTAAACCTTTATCAGGACGTTATCTCATGCACATTCTATGAAACACTATATAAATATGCATAAACAATTACCAAGAAATTTTTAACGATACATACACGATATATAAAAGTACAATTTAACAACTCCACCAAATTGCTCAAAACCCCCCAAATAAATTCCGCAAATCGTAAAAAATTCGCAACCCAAGCACACGCACGCGCGAGACACGCAGGTCATCCGAATATCGTCGAGGAGTGCAAACGAGGAAATAATAACGCGTGCGTCGCTGCAATATTTTTAGGGCGACGGCGAACGCGCGCAGAGAAAAAAATTCGCATATCCCGGCACTTTTCCATCGCCGTCCTCGTCTTGAGTTTCAAAACCAGGAACGCGTGTGTGTGTGTATTATATGCTTCGGGAAAGAAAAAGAGAGGAACGCGCGCGCGTGTATATGCGTGCGTGGCGAAACGCGAGCGTTGAGCACGTAATAGGCACGTATGTATGTATATATATATATGTATCTGGGAAGTGTGTACGGCGTGTATAGTTGGATTGGATGTTGCAAGGAGGAGGAGGAGGATTGTCATGAGGAAGCGCTTTTCGGAGTTTAATTGTGTTACGCGTGTGCCGCGGTTCGCTTTGGTAGATATATAGTGGGGTTTCGTTCTTTTTGCTGTGCGGGGTGAAATGGTGCCGGGAAATTGGAAGTTGCCGTATATATATCGTGTGGTAGGATAGTTTGTAGGACGATTGATGAGGAGGGAGGGGCAGGGTTGGATGAATCGGCAGTAAGTGTATGTGTATGTAATAGGTGGTAATGTGAGCAATTAGGAATTAAGTAAGGGTATTTTTGAAGATATTATAATTATAATAATAAAAAAGAAAGGTACAAATATACAGTCAAAATTAAAGTATAACGTGCCGGTTTCCTCGTTATAGGATATAATTATACATAAGCTCTGCAAAACATACATTTTCATTTTTATTTATTTTTATTTTGAAAAGTAGACGGGCAATAAGCCCTCGTACATAATTCAGATTCGATTCAAAAAACATAGAAGAATGACGCAAATACAATACTATTAAACTAAACGACAACAAAATACAATTAAAGTTTACTTAAAATTACAAATAAAAGATCTTAGTCTACGTTTAAAAATGTCGACAAAGTTAATATTTCGAATATTGCTCGGAAGTGTTTTGTACAGTCTTCTCATTCTATTAACCGCAGAGTTGAATCCAAAGTTAAACTGAACATTATCCTCGAGAAGTTCACGATGACAGCACAAGTTATACATCATTTGTCTATGTATAAATAATATAGATAAATATTATCAACGCAGAAACCTTTTTTTTTCAAACAACCTTACACTTTCGCAATATACTACACATGTATAAACACACATATCCTATATACAATTCAACCCCGTACCCCCTATTCCTATACAAAGAAGATAAAAAGAAAACCTACAAATACTCGATCATTTCCGTTATCACCATCATCATCATCACGCGGCAGAACCGAGAGTCTTTTGCTCGTTCGGTCGCGCGAGGCCGCCGTCGCCGCTGCCGCCGGTGACTTGCAGCATCTCCGCGAATAAGACGCGCGCGCAGAGTCGCTCGCGCATAAGAAAAGTCACCGGACAACGCTGCTGCACGAGAGAGAGAGAGAACCTTGGGAAGGGGAACGATTGGTCGGCATCGTCGTCGTCTTCGTCGTTAAAAATAGGTCAACAGGAAGTAGCGTCGTCGTCGGCGGCCTGGGGTTCGAACATCGCTGCGAGAATTTTCGAAGATGCGCTCTCTTTCTCTTTCTCTCACTCGTGGTTTGGCATTCTTTCGAGAAGAGATTTTCGGGACGCGGCGCCGTGAGAGTTGTAACTGTTTTCTTCTTCTTCTTCTTTTCCTTTCTTTTTTATTTCGTTGCTTTTTAAGAATGCGAGAAATAAAGAATGTATATAAGAGAAATAGAGGAGTTGGCGTGGAATGCTTTTATATAGATATGTATAAAGTTATCGGGTTAGGAGGTGACAGCGCCGTGCGGTATTTTGTGTATATTAATCGGACTGTAAAATTGTTCTCTTTTCATCGTGTGGTCGTGTCATATTGGACCGAAGATATACATATTTTCTACAGTGATTTATTTGGTTCGTTAAACTCTTATGAAAAAAGAAAGAAAAAATAACACACGCGTGCGAATTCTTGCGTACACCTCGTCGAGCATATATATATATATATATAATATTAACGTTATTTGGCTTCAATTTTGGTTATTTATATAAACCAGTCTCAGACCAAGAATATAATATGGACAAATTTCATGAATATATACATAGTATACGGTATATAATCGTCGTTACCTGAATTCTATGCATACATCATAGAGACACATTCTCCTGTATATATATGGAAAAATTTAACGAAGCGAAAAGGAAGAAAAAAAAGTCGCTTCTTTTGGCATCACCACCGCACGGTCCTCGGGATTTCTGAAACGAGGAAAGTAACGACGCGTGCGCGGAAAACCTCACGTGCACCACCGTATATATACAGCACGCGTGCGAATTTTCGCTCCCTTCGTCGGATCCAAATATAGCTTCCCTCTCTCTCTCTCTCTCTCTCTTGCACGCGCTGATCTTAGAAAATTTCGCGTATATACGGAAGGCGAAAATGCAATCGCGTTGTACTGCACGATGTGGGTCGTGGCCCTTTTTTTTAAAAAGTGCATTTGCCTGTTTTGAACAAAGTATTTATATACATGTATTTTCAGTAGAAGACTTTGACAACAAGATGCCGGTATAATTGAAGTGGTTTCGTATATATAATCAAGTGTTTATTGGGTGTTTATGTAGCGTGGATGTATGAGGAAAGAAGAGTGTGTATAGAAGGAAAATTGGCGTGATTTTGGTTGAAAATATTATACTGAGATGGTTTCGTAGTAGGAAAGAGAAAAAAAATATGCTATTTTTTCTGACTACGTACAAGGGTACCGTGAAAATTGATTACGCATATGTATAATAATGGCGTTGACAAGAGTATATTATACTTGGAATAATGTAAGCGAAACGGTATATATCGCCAGGCAAATGGTATAATTATTCTAATGAGCGATATAATTAACGTTATACAATAACACCCACACACATATATATATTCGGAACGCAAACAATGTTACAAGTATTACCATCGTCACGATCCTCTTTTACCAAAACTCCATTATATACACCGCATAACCCAAAATCATCCTAATTATACATATTATAACGCTTCAAAATTTCCCCTACAAAGAAACATAACGTTTACGTGCGTATAAGATTTTCTTCGTATATATACTTCACACTGCTATGCTATATACAAAACTATATATACTGTACACAGATGCGACGCGTGTCGGGTATATACTCGGCGCATTCTTTCAAAATTCTAGGCCACCACGCGAGTGAGAGAGAATTTCGCGCAGGCGCGTTAACGGCTAATTCTCTGCACAACGTGTGTGTGTACAGAGTCCGTCAAATCGGCGCGCATTTCGCATATTTTCGTCTTGTGGTAAATGCTGTATAGGAGAAGATAACACATGTGGGAGTTGAGGGTCGTTGATATTCCACGATTTTAATAGATTGTATGGTAGTTGTACTAGATGATGATTATCAGTATAGTTTTAATTTATAAATTTAAAAGTAATTTACTGTATCTCACTGTATTATACGTATAATATAATAAACTGATAGAAAAATGTATAGGGAAAAATTTCCATGTTTTTTTTCTTTAGTAATTCGACAGTATCAACCAAAAATAGAAATTTTTCCATCAAACCATAGTAAAAATTATTACAAACACAGTAAAAATTGTTATATTTTTATGGGAAAAATGTATATTTTTGGTTGATATTACCAAATTACTATATTTTTCTATCAGTGTATATAGACAATGTCATTCTGAAAATAAACCAATAGATTTCATCTAAATTTTTTTATTTCTTCAGTTTACTTCGTAAACGTTCTTTATAACAATACTTATACTCCATGCACTTAAACTTCAAAAAAAATCATATACTACCCTGACACCATAACCACCGTTTTGCAAAACCTCATTACGCACACCATCTGTTTTTCCTCCTTTTCTGTGCCACTCTCCTATACCATTATACACACGAACCTAACACTTAACCCGTGCACACTTAAAACTTCACATTTTAATTTGAATTTCCCAACGACCGCGAAGTACACCACTGCTATATACTCATCCAATTTTCACTCCAAACACCGAATTCAACTATACCCTTTGGTTACATGGTTCTATCCCCTATACAGTTCTCACAACCGGAACCGGCTTTTGGCATCATCGCATACATACCACCCGCGTTATTATATATACACACACCTACACCGATAATCGAGCACGAGAGAGAGACAATATCGCACGCGCGCGTAGAGTTATGTCAGCGTTGCCTGCACTTGCGCTCGGTGCCAGAGAATTCGCAACGGTGGTACGGCGTTTCGCGAAATTCGTCGTCCCGAGGTATATATATATATATGTGTATGCTTTGACGCGTCCGTAATGCGTGTAATTTGCAAGTTGTCTGAGTCTCGATTCGTTTAGTGAAATAAGTATGTATGTATATATGTGTGTGTGTGTTTAGAAGTTTTGGAATGATCGCGTGTTTTATCGTTTTAGTTGTTGGCTATGATGTAAGAAAATTATCTTGGCTGTGCGATGTTATATTATAGTTGAAGGAAAACCGATGTTATTATATATATACGACGACGTGTGTATATTGTGGATGGAATTTTTCCGATTGTTCTATACGTATAGAGAAAAAGAATAGGCTTTATTATCTCGATGTGAAGTTGTTTGCGATAACAAAGATAGCGAATTCGGATTACGGATAGTTATATATCGGTATAAATATATATACTTTTTTAGTTTTTACGCTTTTGCTCTTGTAATATTATATCGTTATTGAATTATTGCAATACACGCAGCGTGAAAACAATTTCCAGACGAACTCGTTATTCAATTTATTATATGAATGATACATTTGAAAATAACTGATATATATAATTATACTTTCTTTTTCTATATACAAAATACTTTCAACAACCAGTTCTCTCTTTATACAACAACGCTTCATCGTCCGACATACATACATACAATCTCATGAACTTCAACGAATACACCCAAACTCGCCATTTCTTGGAAAACAAAATCCATTAGACCTCGTATAACATATGCCTATCAAGTTCCACGACCTGTCGTTATAATACAATATTCAAGACCACGACCACGTACTCTCAAGAGTCGCGGAAAAATTACCCTTGGCACGTACATGTGTGTACATATATATATAAATCCTTACCAAAATTTGATTGCACGTCGCGTATAACACAACAATACTGTCGTGCATGCCGGCCGGCGCGACGACGACGACGACGCTGACGACGTAGAAAGAGAGAACCGCGACCTTGTCAAACAGCCTTGGCTCTGTATACATATAACTATACACCATCAAGTTTACGCGCATACACAGGTATACACCTTAAATATCTAGGAAGTATCTTGCGGTTTATACGCTTCATTCTTTTTTATATATCACTCCACTCCTATGGTATGGTAGGATATATATACGATTAGATCGTGCGAACCGATTAGATATAGATAAGATGTCGCGCGCGTGGTTTATATAGATAATTGTGCAGGCGACGACATATTTCGTAACCGCACAAAAGATTTTTGTGTTGTCACAACTATACTACTATTCTTGTAATTATATATACGAGTCGCGCAAAATTTTTGGCACGCGTGCGGTGGTAAAAGCGGGGAAAAAGGAGTAAGAGAATAATGTAAAACGGTAGCGCGAGAACGAGCGTATAGTTATATAGATTCTTAATAGAGCCATATTTATACGACGCTCTAAGCTAATTTTCCGTGATAATTTATCGCTGTATATGAGATTGCACATAAATATATATAACGCGGGGGGCGGCGATGAAGATGTAAATAACGAAGTTTATATTCTTATGCAAGTTCTTGTTGTGTATGTGTGTGTATGTATATATATTTGTTCACTTACGGCCGCGTCATATTCCCAATTCGATTCCAGGCTAAATTTAGGCTGCGATTTATCATAACTTGAGGTCGAGGCGCGAAAGCGTTGTTTACTCCTTGATAATGTAAAATATGCTACGACATTAGCCAGGCTAATGGTTATATTGCTAATTTTTCTTCGTATGTAGGTCTTTGTAGTTTTCTCCGATGTTTCTGGAAAAAAACATATATCCTGGTCATATATACATAAATTTTTCCTGTTGTACCAATAAACGTTGTTATATAAGTATATACAGAGATTAACAAACATTTGGTACACCTCGGTACATATATAAATATACGTAATATCATTCGATTGCAATAAAAAAAAATGATGTACGGCAGAGAGATGACGAAATACGATATTTAAATTTCCGCATTATTATTATCATCTGGATTTAAAAATATGCGAAAAAGTATGCACCGACGGTATGCCGCGCAGTGTCGCGTGAACTTTCTGTCAAAAAAAAAAAAAATATCAAGCTCCAAAGTGTGTGTATATATATATGCTTTCCTCTCTACTCTTTCCATACATTCCAACATCGCAGGCACCTGTACCAGTCCATCCCCACGTACATAACAATCATCGTCGTCTTCAATAAATTCATATACCCACATACTCATGTCACCTACCACCCAATAAATTACCCCAGCAGTAGCAATTCTCCGTCGCGTAGAAGACGAAGAAGAAGCCACTGACAACGACTATATACTGCGTCTGCGCGCGAGAAGCGAACCGAAAACAACACACAGATACAACACACGTATAGAATCGTCGCGTCTTCTCTCTCTCTCTCTCTTTCAGCAGCCCACGCGTTCTATTTTCGTGGCTCCAATGGAAAAGCCGCCGACGCAGGGTAACGGAAAAACAAAGAGAATCGTTAGTGTGGCGGTGGGATGCTTATGTGTATGTAACGTGATACGCAACCAGTGAATCGCCTTTGGATTGATATGATTCGATTATAGGAGCACGCAGGTGAAAGATTTCACTCTCGAATGTATATGTATATGTGTATATGGTGCAATTTCACGCTGAGGGTTTATGTAAACGCGCATATATATGTATATGTCTGTGTAAAGAGAGACTTTCATCGCAGGTATATATGTATGTATGTATATGTACGCGAGCGTGGTATAACTTTCGATTTTATTTCCGAAATTTAATTAGAGTGTTTTGCATTTTTTTGGGATAGGATGTATGTGTATATTATAGAAGGTGGTGTATAGTGAAATTTCGGGTATATTGCGTGAACGCGTATATGCTATATATAAGTAATGTACAATTGGAGAGTATACGAAATGTGCGGGCGACGTTGGTCGGTTGTAATGCGCTTCCGGTATATATATATATATATGATATCTAGTTTGAGTATACACTGACAGTTTACAACCGAAGATGTTTATCCGATCGAGGAGTACACAAGCGATGGATTTAGAAAACAATTTAATTATAGAGCGATTTGGTGTATGTGATATATGAAGTTTACAGTATATATGTAAAACGACTTTTTTTTCTCTTTGCATTGAATTTTAAGGTCTTTTGGTATTTTCCACAAGCTCGAAATATTCAATGTCGTTTCGGCCGCAGTTAAATGCTATAATTGGATCAATTAAAGTGCTGTTAAAACTTTTGAAATTTTATTTTATCTTATAACGACGCCTATATGTATAATGGAAATGATTTTTACTTATCGATTTCGAGTTTCATAACAAAAAGTTTATAGTTCCGGATATCCTGTCGAAGAAGAAAAAATATATGAAAAAGCACAAAAATTTATGCTCATATATATATATGTATATACAAAACACAAGATAAAGAAATCATCAGAAGATTCTCGAATTTGTAACAGACATACACACACGTGGTCTTACATCCATTATACACCACTCGCCGTCATAACCCACGTATACCATCCTGTCAACCTGTCCAAAGAAATTGTAATAACGCACGTAACCCGCCCAAACGTCTGAAATTTCTCAACGTATATATACACACATATACTCATACCGCAACCATAAATCAACCGCAACGCAACTCTTAACTACTAAACCGCTTATATTCCGCGGGGTCCCAAAAATCCATCCGCCGTCGTTTTGTCGTCGTCGTCTCGCAACTATACCCATATATATATCTACCGCTCAATTATCCTACTCCTATTATACACACACACACATCATATACAAAACCGCGCGAGGAAGACGAGTTATTTAATCTGGCGTGCGCGCGAGAGAAAGAGATTTCCTCTTATACCACGGGATATGCGCGTTTTGGCGCCGTGCACTGCGCGTTTGCGCAACTTTTACACACGCGCGCGCGTTTTTTTTTTTACACAACCTGAATGTAACGAAAAATTTCCACGCGTGTATATATGCGTATGTGTAAGTTATTGTCTCAGAGGTATATAGTATATGTAAGTATACGAGGTGTATAAACGAGGAGAGTGCGGTAATATGGGAGATCGGGTGTGAGTGCGCGTAAAAAAGGAGATATATCCGGGATATACTATGTAGTACGTTCACCTTGCCGAATATCGTCGAACTGTGTGTATATATATATAGGTACTTTTTGATATATATGTATGTATACTTTTACTTGCTCGCACGTGCGTAAAAACGGTGATATTTTTCGTTTATTTGTAGATATATATAAATATAATTGCAGACACAAGTGAAAGAGAGATTTTTGTCAATGTCGTTGCAGCGTGAAGTACGATGAATAAAGTATATATATAGTTTTTTCATGATGGCGTATGCGTGTGTGTGTGCATTTCGAAACGCGTCAGAAAAAGCGATATTTCGTAAAAATTAACGACATTGTTATCGCGCCGCGGTACGCACACCAAGTTCACTAATTTGAAGACAAAAAACGCAGCAGCTATATATAATGTTCAAAACGATTATTAATGCGTTCCAAAGCTGTAAAACAAAAAAAAAAGACGGCGAAGATAATTAGTCAGCGTTATGAGCATTGGAATGCCTCGACCGACCTGCTGTTTGCATATAATAATACGCTTTTCAAACGTTTCAAACGCGTGAGTTTCATACATTAACATTGAAATTTTGCCAATTTCCTAAATAAAACTCATTAATAACGCCGAAAGTAAATAACCAGTTAAACGCATTTGCAATATAAATAATATACACACACACACACACGCGCGGATCCGAAACCTTATACACTTGTTGTTGTGTTACATTTTTCGTCTACACAATATAAACAAATATATAAAGAAAAAAACACATTTTTTACACTAGTCGCTGCTGCTGCTGCATCGTACAGCAACACCGCGACAATACAAAATAACGGTTAATTGAAAGTCAAGTGCCCATTATAGATAATTTTTATAAACCGTGTGCGGTCGCGATTATCGGTTTATTGATTTACAATGGGTCGAGAGATAGCGAGTGAACGCGCGCGAGGTTCCATGTGTTGTGTGCACCGTATATATATATATATATATATACACTATTTATTGCCGGCCATTGATCGGTATGAACTTTTATGTACACTTTTCAGAAATTTCCTTTTTTTCCTCCTCTTCTTTATATATATAGCGACTCGCGGAATTCAAGAAAAACTGTGACGCAGATTTAAATGCATACCATCACGGTGGTATATAGAGTGATTCAGCTGTGCGTCGTGAGTTTAGCCTTAATTAACGGCGTTGTTCTTTTTAGGGTATACGTTAATGTCTTATAGAACGCGGCTGCGGTGTGTGATAAAAGAGGAAACAATAGTGTATAGTTATGGGTTCTACAAAAATATGCCTTGCACAACTGTAGATATATACGTTTTATATATATATATATATATATATATCGAATTCGGCGCATATTCGATCTCTCTCTGTGCGTGTTCGCGGCGACTTCCGTTACATAAAAGATATACCGTTTTTTTTCTTTATTATATACACCACAGCGCGCAAAATATTTACGAGAGATATACTGTGTCTCGACCGATTAAGCAGCAAAATTACAGGCACAAAAGTCGAGAGACGTGTATATATATATATAAAAAGTCTTTCGCCGGGCGTTCGTCGAGCTGCGTGTGCCGGTGCGCCGCTCGTATTCTCGTTTTTTTTTTAAGCCGGAGAGTGAAAGGATGACTCTTCCTACGTAAATCGACGTTTCCTGTAATCTCCGGATTGCATTCCACTCTCTATTCTCACGCGAATTGATTTTTTCTCTCTCTCTCTCTCGGTCGCGCGTGCGCGTGTTCGTATGGAGAGTGCACCGTGTGTGTATGTGTATATATAGGAATATTTGTAAAACAACGGGTTCGCATTGTTTTTATATATATTGTATGTATCAGGTGTGTGAAAACAATAGGGAAACGAGAGAAAAAGTCATGGCATTTATTATACATACTCGAATAGTTTTCACAGATATTGTATACATATATTTTAAACGTGACTCTTTTAATTAAAAGAGAGTTTTCATTAAATATATTTCGCGATAAAAGGTGAGCCAAGGTATTTTCTTTGGACCGATGTATATATATATATATATATACTTTTTCATCACGGGAGAAAAGAATTCAGTGTATATATATAAAAATAATATTACCATTGAAATATTACGCCGTCTGTGTGATATATAGTAAAACCGAATTAATTTCATTGGAAAATAACAATCGAATAACCGTAGGTGTGTTTTGATTTTAGCTATATAATTAATTGTTCATTTACATAATAAGATAATCAAAACAAAAGACTATAATACCACGTGAAGCTAAGATGAATTCGCGACGAAAACAACAACGCGTGCGGAGGTGATAAATTGTTAAAGGCGGCACGTGTGCCGCGCACCATACGGCGACTTTTAGGTCACACACACACACACGGGCATGAAAATTTTTTGGCTTCTACCACTTTTTTTTTATACTGTCAATAGAATTCCGATTTTATTTTTGTACGCCTATTTGTTATAGAACGGTTTAATGTCAGATTGGAGATATAAACCGCGGAGGTGCGTGAATCTGTATGTATATCTATAGAGTGCGACAAAAACGGATGATTTATTTTTAGTTAAATACAAATGATTGTGTAATATCATCGTGTGGAATTTCAGCGTAAAAATAAAGTTATTATATACGTGCTCGTGTGATGGCAAGCTATATGTACAATAAACATATATATAGGAAAAAAAGTGTTAACGTGGAAAATATGTATATATATACCGTATTTAATTACATACAGACATGTATATATAAGTGAGGAGAAGGTGGTAATTGCTATGTCTCGAGCACCACGTGCTCGAAATTTTCCTGTACTCGCGTTCATTTATATAATTCGTAATATTTGAAACTGCCAGTCGATCGCTATACATACTCAGTTGTATAACACGAGATCTTCTTCTTCTTCTTCTTCCTTGTATACCAGTACCAAGCTGCATACTTATTAATTAACACGTATACACATCATCTATATACGAGGCTGTTGCTCCGTTCGCACCTTCATATACATTCCACTTTCCCAACCCGTCAGCGCACCATTCGGAAGTATTCATACTCGCCTTCCCTTCCCTAAACCTCGTTAATATATCCAAATTAGCCTCACACATCTATACACTAATCTCTCCTATAGCCAAACCCTACCATTACATATATCCCATATATAAAAAAAAGAAAAAGTGAAATTTTTTTTTAAAGAAATCTCCAAAAAAATTCCACCTCTCTCACTCATCTTCCTTCATGAACGACCTTGCGATCGTGTTCGCGCGGTATTTCCTCTCGGTAAACGAGAAAGCCGTACAAATGTATATGTATATGTATATATAGACGTTCGGTGTGGTATCGTCACGCGGTACTGGCCATGGAGTGCACGGCCGCGCTCTCTAATAAGCCAACGTGCTGCAGCAGCAGCAGAAGTTCGCCTCCTTTCTTCGTGTGTATATATATATATGTGTGAGGAGAAAGACGAGCGCGCGTGCGGTTGTGATAAGGAGCCTCGCAGCTCTCGGACCTTCGATATATTATACGAGTGTATGTGTATGTGTGGATGTATATATAGGGAGTGGGCTTTCACCGCGAGTGCACCGCAGCAGAGGCTGCTTAATTGGGAAAAACGTGATGCGTGTGCGTGGAGAGAGAGAGAGACGTTTTGGAAAGGTGCGAGATGGAGAAGTGTTGATGATGGCTTGTACATATATAGGTGTCTGAGGTTTTGGGTTTTGTATGTGTATACGGAAATAAACTATATATACCATTTCGTATAAAGTGGTACGAGACTGTAAAAAATGCAAACGTTACTACTAGAGTAATATAGCAATTTGTTATAATTTATTAATACGTTCATCGTTTCGTATTCGAATTTAGGTAATAAGCGCGTAAAAGCTAATTTTGTTCGTTAATTTCTTGTATATGATAAAGTTATACTCGGACTCTTGGAAATATAGAAGCAAGTGGAAGCGAGGTGAATATATATAGCGATAGCCTTTGGAAATTATTAACGGAGCTATAATGTTATACTTCTTACGGAAGTTAATTCGCCTTTTTATTATACTTACCGAGCATAATCATCGCACTGCAGTTGAATACAAAACGAAGTTACGATGCTAGGAAGAGATGAAATGCATTTGAGAATGAATTTCAAGCGATTCTCTCCTTTCATTTCAAACAGTATAGTAATGCTCGAGAAGTGATTAAGAGTCTTTTCATGTAGTTGAAAGGATTTTTATAAATTCATACATATATAAATTCATTTGATGAAATATATCTAGAGGCTTGAATTCTATAATAGTTATAGTAATATGAATGAAGCAGTTATTAATTGTATCGAGATTTCAATGCAATAAGGAGCAATTTCCTCGATTACTCCAAGTACAGTAGTTTAATATAGTTTTCATTTTAGAAACGATATTCTTTGTACATTAGCTTTTCCACCTATTCGTTATTTACCTTATTAAGACAATCAATTTCATGAAGTAAAAAAATTGGAAAAATCGGATATATTAATATCTATATAAACTTGGATTTATTTTTGAAACCAACATCGTACCTAAATTTAACAGCTTACTAAAAATAAAAAAAAGTGGTTATAGTAGAAGAAACTAAAAAAAATGCACACAAAACAGCTGTAAATTCATAAAATTCCAACCAACACGCTCACCAAAAAAAAATCCTGAGGTCGTTGACCAGATTTTCGAGCTATTTAATGCCAAAGGTCAGGAAAAAAAAAATTCTTCACGATTCGAGGTCAAAATCAACGGCACGCGCAAGCCCATGAAAACAACGGCTTAACTCATTTATTTTTAAATTTACAACCTCATATACCATGATAGTTATCTAATGCATAAATAAATTCTAATTATAAAAACATCACTCCCCCACCACATTTTATACTCACGAATTCAAACCCACCATTCGAAAACTTCAAACACCACCGCGTCCTTGTCCACACCTTACGCTATACATATACATATACCACAACATTACTCGCCTCTTTATTTTTTGCGCAGCAGCAGCACACCGCGCGGCGACACAACGTTTTTTTCGCGGTTCGCCGGCCGCGTCGTGGTAGTCGCCGGTTCAAGGATTCTCTAACGTACTCTCTATTGTCTCTCCATTACGTCAGCGTCTTCTAAGGTTTTCGGGTGCGTCCGATCATACCGTATATACCGTGTATGCGCTCTTGACGCATGTCGGATTGATCGTTGCACATATATAATAGCGTTATACTGCTCTACTCTCGGATGTCGGAAGCAGCAGCAGCAGCAGTAGCAACGCGCTGATGTACATGTAACGGGACGTTGTTTCTTGCTTATATATATGAGTATGTGTAGTGTATATAGATGTATGTACATACGGTAGAAAAAAATATTTAGCGCGTGATGTATCTCATATATCGCGAGAACGGAGGATTGCGTTACGCTGTGATTTTTCCTTTACCTATAGGTGTATGTATAAATAATATAGGCTGAGTGAGATGCGTGTGGCGGAGATATATAGGAAGTTATGTCACATTAGGTTTTGTTACTTCCCTGAAAAAAAAAAACACGCGTGTAGGTGGAGAATATATGCTATAGTGCTACGATAGAGACGTATAATGTTTTTACGATGGTAAAGTCGTGAAAAGTGCGCGGTGAGAAAAAGAAACGTATATTTTTAGGCTGACGATTGTAAAATATTTATACCAAAATAGAGTGGAAAAACTTTCACGCGTATATAGTTGGGTAAATATATAATTGAACTTCCGTAGGTCACCTACGAGGAGAGAAGCTTTCAAATTGATTGCCGCGTTTACGTATACGAATTGGGATGTCCTTTTACGTCTACACTTATATACTACACCACCTACTCGCCTTGTTTTTTTCTTATTTTCGGTCAGCCGCGACGTCGCGGCGACTCGGCTAATTGACTGATTACACAAATGTTTCTTTGTCAGAGGTTCGTTCTTTTTTTTCGCCTTTAGCCTTCGCTTAAGCTAAAGCTAATTAAGCTTTGTGCGTAATGCGCCGGCTGTTTTCGTCGTTGCTATCGTTGGACAAGTAAATTGTATACCGAATTTGGATGTGTATAATATATGGAACGAACTGTAAGGGATTGACATTTGTATATATGAAATTGATAAAAGAAATTATGTGTAATTAGAATCAATTGTAGATGTACGGTAAAGGACATGGATAATTTATATAACGCGAACAATCAGGATAAAGCCAATTATATATACATAAAGAATAAAAAAAAAAGAATCACAAAATCCATCTCAAACATACATATATATATCCTCCGCACTTCTAGCTGTACTAACTGTATACCTTCTCCTCTCTCTCCGTATCCCGAGCAATTAAACTATTCAAGAACCATGCTTCTTCATCTTCTTCTTCTTCTCTTCCACCCGCATAATAATTTCGCACGGACAGTTACTCACACACTCACACATATATATATGCTAAAACGAAAAAGAATGTGTGAGCTATATACTACAAAGAAAAGCTTAAATTTTTGAGCTACTACTACGCACACTCACGCCTCGCACATAACATTTGCATATACATAAAAAGAAGTTAAAACTTGCTATTATACTCCTGCGCTCGCACGCGCGCGCATATATATATAACAATCGCGCGCTCGCTGCGTTTTACGCGGCGCACTCTATTATAGCGCTGCGGCGAAGCATCGTAATTATTATCAGGCGCGTCGTATCCGCGCGCTGTTCCGTTAAAATCGGCCTCGAATCTAGAAAATATATATATACAAGCGGTGAACGCGTTGTTTTCCTGCTCTCTTCTCGCTCGAGTACGAGGAGAGTAAGTAGTATAAGCATATAAGTGAGTTTTCGGTCGAATTTGCGTTTTCTCTCTGTATATATACATATACGCGCGCGTCTCTTCCGATTTTCACTTTTAGTCGATATATATATATAGTAAACGTTTATATATATATATTACGCATATGGAGCTTCTGCCTCCTTTCTCTCTGTCTTTCTCCTTGTATTATACGTTTGTGCGTCTTCCTCGTTATGAGAGGTGAGTTTAAAAAAGGTAATAATGATTGGTTGTATATATCGTGGAAGTTTTTTCTTTTTTAGGTTGCGTATATATAGATATATAATTTGTAATTATAATACAATGGAGCGTTTGTTAAATTTATAGTTCAATTCTTAATTAGGACACGTTGGGGCTTTTCTATTACCTTTTTTTCCTCTTGCTCTAAGCATCTTTATTTATTGATTTACGACGAAATTGGAGGAGGGGGGAGATAAAATTACTGGGGGCTATTAAAATATTAGGCGCACGCGCTATAAAATTGTGAAATTTTATTATATAGGTTTAGGAAGAATTATTAATCGGTCATTATTATTGGGTTTCTATGCTCGTCTATATAAATTGAGTTCATCGCGGGTAAAACTATAGGTTCTTGATGGTATTTTAATTGTTGACTGTTCCTAATAAAATTAATAATGGTAATATACATCAAAGTGTGTACAAAAATCCATAAATTATATATACGCAGTCAAATTAACCGATTTTAAGAAGAAGATTAAGACATTTCACCCGAACCTCTAATTTATTCATTAAAATATCTAATTCAATTCGAGAAACTATATCCTATACACCAATTTCCAAAAACTGTATCATCATTATATCATTCAATCGGCATATATATCTTTCTAATCGCCTCTATCAAAATCATTTCAAAACGCTCATCCGTATACCACACACAGATCCATATATGATACCCAATTAGTTAAGTCATCCTCTTCCCTATATACGATATACATATACACTCATACGATACTCACCTAATATTTTCACTTTTCACATTAATTACAAACGCGGAATACATTTGCATGCAAATCTTTCATCATTCGAAAGTGTATATACGTATGTGTATATGTGTTTATATATATATCTGTCTATACATACACGCGCATGTATATCTTTTTTTTTTGACCGCTAAACTTTCGAAAAAACAATAACAACAACGCAAGGTAACCCAGATAATGATGATGATGATGATGTCTCTCTTAGCCGCTATACACAACCACCGGTCGTTGCCTTCAATTACCGATTTTGCACGCGATCTATACTGATCCTCCTCGTTTGTTTTTTTTTCTCTTCATTTCTTTTTCTTCCCATTGAGCAAAAACTATTATAGTATAGCGTGTTGTGTATGTTAGTCGGTCGTTATATTTATACAAAGATATCTCTCACGTATGTGTTGTGGGGCTCGCGCGCTGCTGCAGCCTTTTCTAATATCTCTTTTGGTATATATACGGAGTGAAAGAAGAAGAAAAAAACACAAAAGTATGCGATTGACTTTGTAGTTTACGAGTGTGGGTATAATTCAGTCGCTTGGGAGTACGTAAATTTTCGTATTAAAATCATCTACCAATTAGAAACTTAGACAAGCGTACAAGATATTTATCTTAAGATTTTCGCGGAATTACGATCAAAATCGTGGCGTTTTTACGTCCTTTCAACGTGTCGCCGTTTAGAAACTACACACACACACACACACGTGTACACCGTAAATTATAGAAAAAGTGTACAGTATGTGTGTGTACATGCGAGCACACGGGCGGCGACATTACCGTGTCTTCATTTTTTTTTTCTTAAACGATAAACAGTCCAGTGAAAACATTGCTTTCACAATCTATAACTTCAGAAAGTCAGCGCAACGAGCGCGCACGGTCATATTATATATGCTTATAACCGCGCGTCGTCGTTATAGCTTTTACAGATGTAAATTGCGCTAACGCAGCTGTGTCAATATATATAGATTCGTATAGATCGCGGTTACAATGCTTTGTTTGTGTTCCAATTAATTACAAGTGTTGTATATATATAACAAAAAAAAAGCTGAATTAGAATATACAGCTTTTACTCGTGCCCACCGCATGCGCGTCCTATGTATATCGTTATATTTAGTCATTAATCCAATTAATTCTTTTTTTTTTGTTGTTGTGTTTTTATTTTAAGCGTTTTACGCGGACTCTTTTTCCTTACCACGCGTGAAACCATACGGTATACACACATGTGTAAGCACGTGTGTGTATACATATGAAGTTTCTTATCCGGACGCTCGAGATTATCCTTTGCCTACTTTTTCTCGTTTATTTCCATAGTTTTCGCTATAAAGATATAGTTTTGTTTATTATTATTATTTTTTAACTCGAGCTTTAACGGCGGCGACGTAGATTTTCCATTAAAAGTGACATTAAACTTGGCGAGTTAATCTCCTTTTTACGTTAAAGTTCGTGCTTATTTTGAGAGAAAAAAACTCTAGGCGAGCAATATTCTTCTCTCGGGAAATGGAAAAAAACGTAAACTTTGCGGTTGTAACTGTTATATTGCACAATGAAAAAAAATAAACTCGAGGAAATCTTATGCGGGTGCAGGTGTGCCAGTCATGCAGTCTATTGTTACAAATACAATTCTGTTTTTTTAATTAACTTTTAGTTTTTCTTAAAAGTTACTATACAGATAGCATTGCTACCACCATATATAGATATATATTTTTTTTAAACATTCATCATACACTTTTTATAAACCACACTATATTTCATAGTAGTTTTCTAAAACCACTTGAAATGTTTTTCCACCCATTTGCACACCGATTTCTCAACGCACTTTCCTCGTATGCTTCTAATCTCTCGAGGATCCTCGCAACCACAAAAAAAACTACAGCATGAGCAGTTTTCCTCAACGCCACATCCTATTATATCTCTGAATTATATCATACACCATCTTTACCTTCACAATTTCTACCCATCACATGCACACATACGTATACACACCACTTCTATATATATATATATATACACACCTATACATGCGTTTCCAATCCGGCGTTATTCAAACGCTTCCTTTCCGCGAGAAAGAACGAGAGAGAAGACGCTCAGCGTTCATACGTTTAGCTGCTTTCTCTCAGCGCAACGTGTATGCGTGTGCGAACGCATGCACATACATGTATATACGATGCATATCTCTTCTGCCGCACTATACGCGAACGCACGACCATGAAAATTCGCGCGCTCGCGAGCCCCGTTGCCAAGATTCAACTTCCATTTCATTGCGATCGAGGTTCTCTCTGTGTGTGTGTGTGTGTGTATGTGTGTGGCTATATGTAGAAAGAGAAGTTTTCCGCGAGAGTTAGCTGAGTCATTTAGGTTGGAGATGGAGTGAAAAATTGGGTATCAATGTATATAGTGAGTAGTTGGTATGATTGGTGTAACGATCATGCGTTTTGAGGAATGTAATTGGAAAGGATTACGTGCCAGGCGCGTATTATAGTGTTTTTATTTTGTAGTTGTTCTTTAATTGAGAGAACAATGAAGTCGAGTGTAAATATTGTTATTGCTCTGGTGAAAGGTAGAACTTTTCTCTTTTGTTTTTTTTTCTTTTTTAGAATTCGTCAAGTTAAACTAATGTAAAGTATTTTTGGATACTATACTGAAGTTTTTTTTTATTTTTTAGTAAAAGAAATGAATTCCAGTAATATGTTAACCTTTAGTTGAAAATAGTTTTAGAATTTAAATTGAATTCGCAAACAATAGTGTTTTTGTTTGTTGAAATATGTTAGATCGGTGTTATTGCAAACTATTCTATTATTTATTTCACTGCAAAATTAAATAAATACTTATCTAGTATTGTAAATAATACTAGTTTTCTTTTTTAAATAAACAACTATCAATTCCGTATTATTTTATAAGCTCTTTAGACCTAAATAATTGTTTCATCAAAAGATACAATAAACTCGATTTTACCACATAGTACAACAGTTTAACTACAATCAAACAATCGACAACCCAACAAATCGCCGAGAACTCGGACATCGAATACTTATATACAACTCCGATAAATCTCACGCCTGTACATACACTGCATGCTATCGAATCCGATCGGTCCATACCACACACAGACATACACGTCACAAGCGCATATATATATGTATATACCTTACATATACAACATATATACCAACGTAGTAAACAAGTTATACGCTGCTGCTGCTACTGCACCGGGAGGAAAAACGAGCTCAAGGAATTTCGCCGGTTAGCTTTGGCTCTGCTTTGGCAGCTGAAAATTCTCTCCTTCTCCTCTTCCTCTCTGCGCTTGTGACTTCTCTCTCTCTCTCTCTGTTTATCCGCGATCTCTCTTCTATTATCGCTTCTTCGCGCGCGGACGCGGGCGCAACGAAACAAACCGAGTCACGGCTTGGCGCCAATTCAAAATGCCTCCGCGCCAAAAGAATATACAA
Organism: Torymus tubicola; assembly: GCA_035583055.1. Lineage (NCBI taxonomy): Eukaryota > Metazoa > Arthropoda > Insecta > Hymenoptera > Torymidae > Torymus > Torymus tubicola. Next base: position 2,588 of record JAWWEQ010013933.1, on the reverse strand, counting down.
CGCGTGCACGGTATATATGTATAGGATAGGGAAAAGGTTTTTTCAAGTTCGTGGAGTATCGATTTGGTTCGGGGTTGTATAGTCGTGGAAGTGGAGATTCTTTTTATTGTATGTGGCGAGAGGATTAAACGAGATACGTGAATTTTGTAATGTTGGATGGGAAAGGGTATTTTTGGTTGAATTAGGTAATTTTATTACAAAATTATATTGGAGATTAGGTCATGGGAGGAGGAAAACTGGTTGATGAGGATTGCAGGGTTGTTGAAGGGTTTGATATAGAGAATATATAGCAATTTTATTAATAGATTATATACATGTGTTTGATAATAATTGTATCTTTATATAAACCTCAACTCTGGAAAGTTTTTGTGTCCACGCGTGCGATGAATTTTGAAAATCCAACAAAATAGTGATCGCGTCTTTACGACCAATATATATCAACGCACTAACTGCATGTGAATGCACCTCTTTGTAGTTTTTCTTAATTACGCACACGCGTATAAGATTTTTAACTATTAATTGCCAATTCCACGTGGTAATCTAACACAGACGATATATATACACACATGTGCGTTACATTATTCATATGATAAAAATGCAAGAACATAGCAATCTACAAATACCGCCCGCATTATATTCCCTGTGACTTTCACGTATATCTCAAAAATTCAATTAAGATAGTTTCTCATGATGACACAATAGAGAATTTCACTTTTTTTCCTCTCTCTCACTATCTTACTCTACACGCAGTTATCTGTGTAATGTGTTTATATATACACGCGCGTAAAACTGCATAATTCCGCGATCTTTAAACGAAATGAAATCACTTTCGTTCGAATACATATATATACAAATGGAATGTTGTTTGCTTTTTTTTTTTTAATTTCGAGTCGTTTCGAAGGTTATTTATTCTCGTGGCGTTTGAAATTAAAATACTTTATTTTTATGCGCAATTTTACCCTACACTTATATTGTTGTTTGGGTCGGACACGCAAAGTTTGTATAAAAATAGTTTCCTAGTTATGTACGTATACATTATGATTTAATTTTCTCGCTTTACGTCGCAAAGGTTTCAAAAGATATGTCTTCTTTTTTTTTATATATATCGTGAAAGTATACCTCAACCGGTACGACTTTAAACGTTAATTAAACACTGCCGATCTTCGTTACACATGCTCTGGGGAATTTTCCGTGAAATTCAAATGTCCCGTGCGTCCGTGTAACATTAACTGTGACATAATATATTTCACGTAACGCGCTGCGCAGCTTCTTTCGTCCTCATCAATCGCCTTAATTTGAAAACTCATCCATCCAGATAACGTGAAATTTCCATCTAACTTTCGAACATCTCAATTATACCACACTCGTATACCAAAAAAACGAATCTACTTTTATATATATACGAAACTATACAAATGCATCCCTATACATTGGTCTCGATTCCCTCATTAGCTTAGCGATTTCTCTCTCCCGCCCTGCATACATACACATTCCATCCATCGTCTCATACATATATATATACATCCATACACCTACACTTCACATCGCAAACTTTCCTGCGCACCGAACCTCCATAGCATATCGTTTGCTGAGAGCATTCCCCTGGCACGGTGTACATAAACTGGCACGTTACAATGGTAAAAGTCAACGGGAGGAGAGGAAAAAAAAGGGTTTCCGCGCGTGCCGCTGGCGGCGGCGATGAAAGTGCTACCGTCGTCGTCGTATAGTCGCTGCGATTTCCCTCTTAATTATATTCGAAGTAGAGAGAGAGAGATGAGAAGTCAAGCGTCGTCGACCAGATGCGCGTTACACATATTAGCAGTGCAGGCGGCGACGTTTCTCTATACGTATATACGCCATTGCGGATGTTGGCGCGGTGAGAATGGATGGTCTTTGCATTCTCACGTATGTGTGTGTGTATATATAGATGTATGTATGTGGATGATGGGTGATTGGAGGTTGATGGTAGGGGATGTAATGCGCAGGTGGTGTGTTGATTGGGCTCCTTTATATATACATGCGTTGATTGTATATATAGGTAGAAAATGTGTCCGAGATTATATATATATGGAGGTTTATGAAGATGTTGCGGGGTATTAAAAGTGATTTCTAATTTTTAAATTGTATATGGAGTATTGTACATTATATAAAGATAAAAGGTGTAGATCAAAATTTTTATGTATATGCGCGAGAAAGGAAAGAGATTTGTTTTTATGGAATTTGGAAAGTAAAGGAGGAAACGATAAAAATTTTTTTTGAAAAGATTTGAATATTAAAATTACGTCAGGTGCAGAGAAAAAGTGTACATATATATGTATCTTATATATTGTTGTGAATGAAATTACGTATATAAAAAGCGATCGGAGTATGGAATTCGGTTACGAAAAAAAAGGTGCACGCGTGTACATAAAAATGTATATATAAAAGCGACGAAAAATTTCAGAAATAATAATAAATTCGAGAAAGAAAGGCGCGTGTAATACACGCGCGTTCTCGTGTGGCATAACAATTGCCAGCTTTTTCCGAGAATGCGCATGAAATTCTCACCATTATATGCGAAGATTAGAAAGTATTTATTTCTTATATAT
>JAWWEQ010013902.1:0-37756 GCA_035583055.1 Torymus tubicola | reverse complement strand
GCCAATAATTAGTCATTTCTCTTGGCTATTTACTGAGATTGTGCCCCATTTTTAATAGTCAAATTTCTACCAGGGATGGGATATAATTATATATGTAACAAATGATCTATTCACGAGTTTCAAATTCGCACACTTGGTGTCTGAAGAACGTAATAAACTGGGATTTGCTTTCTACTTAATTTTTTTTCGGATTATTTCAATAAAATTTCAAAACAAAAAAGAATTAATCGGTACAATTTTTTTTTGGAAAATGTTAGAGATCCAATATGAGATTTGAAAAAAAAATATTGTACTCACGGCAATACCAAATTTAGGATACGGATATTCTACTGAGTTATTCGTATTATTTCCTTTGCTATATATACTACAACTCAAATACTGCATTCGTATTAAATACGAGAATAATACCAATACTTGAATCAACTAAATTTTTGGTTTTCACATAGAGAAATGTGGGCACGCTGTGACCAATAGCATATAGCAGTAACTTGCTGCTTGTGCTACAAATTATATTTATTGACAGAAGTACTCGCACTCGTCAGATACTATTTAATATTTTTCAATACAGGCGTTTATAGGATAGTAATAAGAATTATCAGATTATTTAAAAAAATAGTGTCTAAAATTCAAATATGTTATTGCCTTTTAATGTTTGAATATTAATAATGTTTGGAGTGAATTTCTGCTACAATGAATTATTTTTTCTTGATTTTTTATAGTACGTGCAGTATTGTAACATGCTAAATAGCATAACTCTTACGTACTTCCTCTATAATAAAACGAATGGCGATTATTTATCGAATTGAAGGTTTAGTGACAACTTCAGAGCGTTATCAAAAATATTATTGGTTGAAATATATAGAGCCAATTTCATAGTGATGGCTCTCATTGATTAAAGCCATCTAGGTGCGTAGCGCACAATTAGAATCCTAGTCTATTCAAATTTACAAAGTTAATCATCTCTAAGCGCGCTTCGTGCGCCACTTTTCTTTTTGTATCCTAGCAACCCCACTACTCCCACCAACCAAATCACGAATAAAAAGATTTCACAACAAATCCATCATTTTTTTTAATATGGGCAATAATTTCTCACGTAACATCGTAAGCAATCAAAAGAATCAGTACTTCGTTACGCGCCTTTAATGGAATAACTATAATAACAGATTGAAACCAAATAAAAATTAAAAAAGATTTAGTTTAAATGAAAAGTATTATAATTACTGATATATAATATAATGCTTTTACACGTAGTTTATCGAGTCTTCTTATAAGTCATTTGTTTTTAAGGTCATTTTTTAATTGAACAACCGAAAAATCTAGTAATATCAATTTTTAAACAAAATGATCGAAATTTTGAATTTTGACCAACTTTTTTCAAAACGTGACCGCACTGTGTGTCGCCGCATCAAAACTAAATCTTTTGGAAGCGAAACCAAACTAACAATACCAGTATAGTTGTTACGCATCTATACGGTATCAGCGTAAGCCTACAAGCTAAATCTTTACCGCTGTCAGAACAAGAATAATGCAAGGTTTCATATACTTTTTTCCGTGTGTGTGTCTTTAACAGTGATGCTGATTGTCTGGCAAGGAGCCGCCCGCCGTTGCCTGTGTTGCAGCGGGCAACGTACCGGCAGCCCGAACTACGGCCAGTTCCGCCAACATCAGCAACAGCAGCGCCACGCCAGCCTGCATCCCGTCGTGTGCAAGCTCGAACGGTACCAACTCGCTGACAACCGGTGAGTCACAGAACCTAACGTATTCAGGCACATGTGGTTCAGATCTAACGGAGTAAAAAAAAAAGAAAATCCGAATATTTTCACAAAGTTTTAAGAAAATCTATTTTTAACCTCTCGATTTGATAAAGAATCAGCCGTATATATTATGAAATGACGTAATTTCAACTCTTCGAAACCTTTGTCAACATTAAGTAATATATACCTCTGACCTAATAGGGCACTACTTAAATATCTTTGTTATTGCGAAATACAAACATATCATTTGCATATCAGAATAAAGTTAGGTGTTTTAACAAATAATAGTGAATAGTTTTAATAAATTATTTGATATTATGAAGTACATTTTTCCATTAGTCGTGAGATTGTCATTATTCTTAAGGAAATATTTCTTCTCAGAACTATTATCGAATATGTATCTTGTTAAAAGTAGTATTAATGTCATAGTTAAAGTAAAAAATTTAACTCTATCTTAAACTAGCATGAACGGTGAGTGCCGTATCAAGATGGGGGCCCCGATAAGGACTTTCTCATTTTACTAAATTTTAAGATTAAATTTTAATAAGAAACATGTATTTTTATTTCTAAACACGTTAATATAGAAACTATGCCTATTAAATATAAACTAAAAAGAAAATTAGAAATTTTTTTCTCGTTTTAGATCGGGCTACTGTTGTAATTCACACTTCTGGTGTATATATATACACTTTAGCCACTATTATTTATTTATTTTTATCGGCAACCCATTATTATTTTTATACTGACAGAATCCTTATAATACATACTATAACCACCTACTTTTCTGGTTAAGAAATAGTATTTTATAATAATGTCATGAATCATTAATCAGCAAAAAAATAGATGTGGCCATAAGCTCCGTGTAAAAGTGTACTATTTTGCAACTGTTTTTCTTAATAATTTGGTCGGCGACCTTATGATTTCTTGGCAGCTATGAAAAGTTTAAGACTTGAAGAATATTTCAGTCAAGTTTTCAAATTGATTTAGTATTTTACAAGTCGCTCATGCTACCTTAAATCTATTGTACGAAGAGAATTCATTTCTTCTTATTATAAAAAATCATTTCTTACTGTGGAATGAAATTTTGTATTAAGATACAAAATGATAGATAAATTATAAAATTTATGTAAAGCCATTCTTAATTGAGCGCACTTATAATTTCTTCAAAAATCAATATTTTTTAATGAATCAAAACTTAATCTTTAGCTCTTTCTGGCCATTTTTATAATAGTTTTTACTTGTTTTCATATTACAAATATTTTTCATGTGATAACCAATACAAAAGACATCATTTTTTAAGAAAATAACGTATTTTCAAGATGAAGTATCTCATATCTTATAACGAGGTATGATACGGCACTTGTCGACGCAAGGGTAGGACTCTGTAATACCGACCTCTGTAAATAATCTACTTACACATTAGTTTCAAACTGAATTTTATACCAAGAGCGCTACAATATTATACCAAAATTGTGATTTTGAGGTTATGGTGTATAAAATATATTATGAGCAATCAAATTTGAGAGCTGCTCAATAAAATGTACAATTGCATAATACTACAATTACCATAAGATAAAATGTATCAAAGAATACGTCCCTGGTAGAAATTTCTCTATCGGAAATGGGCAGGAAAATAATAAATAGCTATTGAAAAAAGCTAATTTCTAGGTATAGATGAAACGATTTTTTCGATCATATTCTTTATTTAATGGAAATAACATAACCTGAAAATACTTCTAATAAATGTTCCCTGTCATTAGATCATATATTTAAAAACGAACATTAAAAAAAGGTAGTCAACTCAAATGTAAATACAAATTACTGGTGTTTAATTCATTTATAGTACTGCTTCAGGCGATACAAACGAAAACAATGATTTTTCCGTTTGATTCTGTCTCTCTCACTCCTCGTCATAATAGTAAAGCTCTTATTAGCCATTTCATAAGTAACAAAAACTCGCCAACTTTAATATCTTTTAAATACTCATAAATAAGCTAATGTAAATTTGTGAAAAAACTAAATCTATTATTCCGCCTATTAAATGGAGAATGTGATCGAAAAAATCGTTTCATTGATGGATAGAAATAGTCAAGAAAAGTGTTCTTAGCAATTATTGGAGAAAGTAGCTATTTATTAGGTAAATAATAGAATCGATTTCTACCAGGGGTAACTCCTTGCGATTTAAGATTCCGTTATTTAAAAAAATCTATTTGTAGCGGTTAAAAAGTACCATTTAAAAAATATCAATGAAGCATCTAAACAGTCCCATTATAGTTGAATGTTTCTAAAGTTTGCAACGCTGAAGTATAACAAAATAAAAAAATAATTAATATTCCTTTATGGTTACATTAATTGATATTAATGTATGTGTACATTTAGTATCTTATAGTATTATAAAATAATTTTGAAACAAAAGTATAGTTGAGAAAATAAATTTTCATTTGTTAATAGTTTCAATTAATTGAAAGAAATGATTACGATGCATTCCAACGATGCAAATTTTAGACCAATTTATAAACTTATTAAAGATTTCCAAAAAAGAACACTAAAGAAGATTTACCATTTAATTAAAAAATAGGAATATTTTTAATTTTTAGCTACAGCAGAACACTTATTAAAGGACGAACAGTAATCTTTCGCTTAGTATTTCACTGTCAGTAGCGACCCTTTTGCTAATTGATTGTTATTCTAAAAGTGGAAAAATTTATGGGCTTTCTCTCTCTCTCTCTCTCTCTCTCATAAGATTTTGTTCTTATAACTATAGCTATGATTCGATATTGATTCGCTATTTTGATTTGCATAGGGGCAGTCTCAGGTGTACCTGAATCGAACGTCAAACTAAGACCATTTAAATTAAAAACTGTACTCATTTTGCCTTAAATATTTATTTGAGAAGATCTTAAACAAATCTATATTTGACATAGATCAAGGCTTGCAGCTTTACATCGATTACTTTCCACGCAATACACCTCCCACCGCCCCTCTCCCCCTTCGCCTTGCCAGAGAATTTTAATCAACGTCTCTGTTGCGCATAAGATTTCTTCTTTAATGAAGGCCCATGCGATAGTAATTCAATGTTCATTTCTTTATTTTTTGTCAATTATCATACTGTATCTATGAAAATTGGATTTCTATAGTTAAATATATTCTAATATGAGAGGTATTAAAATTACCACAAAAATTACTAAAATAATAACCAAAAAATTCATACAGTCAAGGGACATATGTGTATTTTTTTTATCGCTTCGAGATGTTAAGACAGAGAAACTTTATCATTACACTTCATATCGCTAAATTTAATGATTCAAAGACTTTCCTTGACCAAACAAAAGTAATAAAATAGAGGAAATTTTTTTTTACTGCATAAATAATAAAGAATTCTTTAGTAAAATTTGTTCATCACGAAGAAAAAAAGTTCTTTGTAATTTTTTTGTAGCACTATATAAATGTTTAAAAGTCTAAGTCTGCCTAATTTTCATTAGTATACTCTGAAAGTTGCCTGAAAAGGACGTGATAAGTACATGGAAAATACAATGTTATAAGCAAGTGAATTTATGGATAAACGAATTGAAATTTCGGCATGGCAGTTTTTAGAGTGGTAACATGTTATAAAACTGGAGAGTATAAGTATAACTTTTAATCTAAAAATATACAAATAACATTAAACCAAAATTTAACAAACGTCTCCGAAGTGTACTAGCATCTTGTTATCATCGTTTATTCATAAAGACGCATGGGTAGATTGTAATGCATCAAGTGGCAATAGCAATTTCTTCAGTAGCAGTTTTAATTGGTGTTCCTACGAAAGGAGTTATTTTATCCCTTTCATTTTTATGTTTTATAGCATAAAACTTAAAATTAGTTTCTAATGCCTTTCAACGATCTAAACTTTAAACTCATAAATGATCATGATTTGTTTACGAATTTTAAGATTAATGAAAAAATAGTTTATGGTGACGCAATCACGGAAGGTAATGATTTTGAGGTAAAAATCTTTTTTTTGGACCAGTTTTGGATCAGTATGCACCAGCATAATATTAATGGAAAAAAGAAACAAAACAAATTTAACCAATTTAGTACGTCTTCCAATCAACACTTTGAAACGACGGAAAGTCTCAAAATTTCGCCGACAACGTAAGCAACAATCTGCAAACCTAAACCAGAAACTCTCCGCGAACACGTAAAAATCCGCAAACGACGCAACAGAGGCGCGCATGTTTACGTTATCGCAGATCCTCTTTCGCATTCTCTCACTCACGACGAATCTTGCTCCAAGAGCGGAAAGTTTTCTTTGTTTTGCATTTTCCGGATAGCCCGCGACGCGATAGATGTACTCTATCTGAGGGCAAGGATGATCCACTACCTCGGAATGTATAGTCACTTAGAATGATTTGTATTTCGGAAAAAACACGATTTAAATTCATTCAGTTTGTGAAAAAACAACTCAAATACATGGGTCGGAAATTTGTCATATTGAGTGCAACCAAATAATAAAAGAAATTAATTTTCCTTTACGGTCATGCTAATTAATATTATTTTTGCGTGTTGATTTAATATCTTATGGTATATAAAATAACTTTTAAATAAAGGGTTAGTTAAAATTTTCACTTGTTAATAATTTAAATTAATCATAAGAAATTATTTCCTTACATGCAATAATGCAAATTTTAGATCCTTTCAAACATGACTTTTTGATTAGTGACATTAACAATTGTTATGGGTAAAGTAGTTTTATATTGTATTTATATTTATCGAATATAGATTAAAACAAAATTTCTAGTATTTTTATGAAAAATTAATTTTTAATATTTTTGAAATTTATCATTATTGTGCAATACTCTTCTAATAAGTTTATTTTTTACATTCAAAATTGCCAGTACATACCTCAATTAAAGTAGTTTTAGAAATAATTTAATAATAATATCTGTTTAAGTTTTATTCGATTCTATAGAAGTCCATTAGCACTTATGCACAATTATTATAAAATGTACTATTCATCTTCATAGATTATAGACTGTTCGTTTCTTTGAAAATCGGTCTAGACAATGTAACCAATTAGAATAATAATAATAATATAAGTACGCGCAACAACGGTAATTAACTTTATGAACAAGTAATTTTTGCTGAAGTTTATTTTCGTGGTAATGTAAAAAAAACAACATAATAGTGTAAACGCTTTTAAAAAATACATAAAATATGTATACAATCGCAAAATATAGGATTAGAATTTTTATTAGACATTTTTAAATGCTAAAAGTTTATTGTTTCTTAATAAATCTACAAAAAACAATTCTCCAAATTTATCAAAAACTACTTTTTACACAAACTGAGTCTTTCACCAACTTTCTCACAACTGCTGCTGTATTAGCAAAATCTTGACCATTAAGAGGCAGAACCGTTCAAACTCCGAAGGTTAGACAGTACATGAATATTCATGCCGCCCCCCCCTTCCTTCCCGCCCCATCAACATGTTTCTTCAAAGTTTTCGCGCAATGAACTATAGTATACTATTAATTTAAACGCATGTAAATTTCGTAGAAAGAGTGCAATAACCACTTTTTCTGGCGATATTAATTTTTTAATTATAAAATCTGTCGACTTCAAATATTAAGAAAAAGCAATAAAAAAAATATTGAATCTTCAATATATAGAATAGAAAATAACTTCGTTTAAAAAAAAGTCACAAGTAGCATCTATCCTTGTTCGGTACCCCGATACAAAATATTATACCCTCAAATTTGTCTTCGACTATACAGCCATACATATACATATATATTTATGACGTATATATATGTATACAAAATATGTATATAAAATTTACAAAACTGACCGTCGAATGCGAAACAGTAACACGCGCACAATACTGCCCCCCCCCCTCACCCCGCCCGATTACACCGATAATTACCACCTCTAAACGCGTCATAAAGACATCAGACGCACGCACGAGCGCGTGCTCCGGTCCACCAGTCCGGTCAGTCAGCGAGCGAGAGCCGTCGCGAGCGCGCGCGCGTCTTGTGTCTCTTCCCGCTGTCTCGACAACAAGTTATTTGCGATTTGCGCGCGCGCGTGTCTGTGCCGTATGTGTGTGTGTGCGGGTGTGTGAAGGTGTTACATATATATATATACATATATATAAACGTGCACGCTAAGAACAGCTGATACATCTGCGTGTCTGCAAGGTAGGTCACGTGTAATCACACTTTTGATGGGTCTGAAGTTGAAATGTAACTAAATAATTTCTCACAATTCATTAAAATTATTAACAATTGCAAAATTTTAATTTAACCTTTGTTACAAAGTTAATTTATATTATAGGATTCGAAATCTGGGCACAAAGTTTTACACTTCAACGTTGCATACTTCAGACCTATCACTTTTGGGATTTGTGTAGATTTGCCGTTGTGAAAGGTTCGTTCTCCCACGATGAGAGAATTTGGTCAATTATGATAGAGTAGAAACTTTTGCAGTTGGAATTTCAGCAAGATAGATAAGTTTAAGATACTTTTAAGACAATTCGTGTCTTAAACTTAATTATGTTATGATGAAATAAATAATGCGTGTATAACAGCGTGTCTTATACGCGTTGCTCGACTTCTTGCTGACATGAACCCTTAGAGAGCAAAGTTTTTCCCGGTCATGAATATAATTTGCGAATGTAACGCTCGCGAGGCTGGCGTTTGAAATTGGTCGCTGCTGTCGCGAATGTAAATATTTACGCGAACGGACGTCCCGTGTATAATTAGCCAAACATCAGTCGTCGTTTTTTGTCGTTGCGGACTCTCGCAATGTAAATAGCAGCCGTCGACAACAACGCGTGCGAAGGTGAATCCGCGTGCAGCTGGTACGACGAACTTGTTCCTGAAACGTCCATCAGCCGTTTATTTTAACTATATATACATTGTATGCCTTTCAGTGGGCACAAGCACTTTTTTCTACATAGAAAAAATAATGGCCGCATTGTTCGTGCAAAATCTATATGCCAGTTTTTACTGTCTAATCGTTTGATCGGACACAACGATGTCGTTTGAATATTCAAAACTGATTTTTCAGTTCGTGCCGTTATGGAGCGTCGTTTTATTTCAAAAGTCTACACTAATCGATGGTTAGGAATATGAAGGAATCCACTCTTTCGTTATCGAAGACAGCCAAAAATAACGATTTTAATGATGGGGTAATTCAATATCTCGAAGAAAGAATTTGTTATAAACTTATATCTGAATACAAGTACTGTTATTATTCTAAGCTAAAAAAACTTCTCGTCTAAAATATAAAATTGTTGTTACTCGTTGTAGTGGGGTTACAAACATAACCTCAAATTTTATTTCCATAAATTCATCTTCATTGACGCACGATTTATGTGCACATGTCTTTTACCCTGGCGCGAAATATGCTTACTTAGCGAAAAATGAGAGACGCGGAAAACTGATTCGTGTAGTAAGCCAAAAGAGAAAAAAAAGAGATAGAGAGAGTCGATAATCAAATAAAATTTAAAAAGTAGGTAACAAAGCAAAATTCTTCTCATTGTGTAATAAAGAACATATTTATTATCATTAACTCTATAATTTTATTTAAAAAATTAAGAAAAGAGAATTTGCATATTTAGATCAGTATACGAAATTTCTACGGAGAAAATATTAGTGTAAAAATTATATTAAATTCTTGAAAAATTACCATCCTGTGTAGCGAACGCAGCCACAGACTGTAATAAGTAAGATATTTACTATTTAAGCCAATAAAAATTATAAAACAAAAGTGAAAAATTACTATTCTAGTATGGTAAAAATTCTAATTCTTAAATTTTACTGCCGGAACTGTAGTAATTTTTCTTATTCACATAATAATTTTTCCTATTCATATAAGAGACTTTACAAGGCCGGATAGTAATTTTCACAGGCAGTATATATAACACACATAAGGCACGCACCACGTGTGCGCGACATAACCTGCAACGGCGTCTTGAAATGACCAACAACAAACATAGATTTAGCATAATGCACAACGTAAGGCAGGCTAGTTGACTTATAAATAATTATACTAATGTTTAAACCAAATTAATTATTACAATTATTTCGAAAATGAATAAGTAATGATTATGCTAATGGCCGTATGACGTAACAGACGATTCGGAGCACCGCGCGTATAGTGTACTTCGATGGCGCAGTCGGTAAGCAATTGGATTACAACGCGGCAGGTCCAGGTTCGATGGGAGTCTCCGGAAGAATTCTTTTCAGCTTATAATTTAAATAATTTTCATTAATAGTTCAATTTGTTTGAAATTAAAATCGTGCAATATAAAATAAAAAAATTTTAAAAATCGCGATATAAAATTAAAAAAAAATATAAAAAATAAATCAACAGCAAAATGAAATTTTTTTCGCGAATCTTTATTTACATAAAAATTATTAGATTGTATTATAAAAATTCCTATATTGACGGCCTGTGATGTTACTATAGAAATCTAGTAAATTTTATAAACTAGGATAGTAAAATTTAAAAACTCATCAAGATCACCATCTGGGTTGTAAAAAATATGAATTGTCAGTCTGTGGCTCCGTTCCCTACAAAAGATGGTAATTTTTACAGAAACTTATAATTTTTAGAATTTATTTAGAATTTATTCGAATGAAGATATTGAAAAAAATATATTGATTTACGAAAAATTGTAATTATTAAAAGGTTATGTTCACGCATGTATTTCGTTTTACGGTTGTTTGTATTTTTAGAAACATTTTTAGTTGTTCTTTATTGTATTACATATTTAAAACAGCTATAAACAAGGAAGCAACGGAACATTAAAATAAAAACGCATTTCTTCTGAAGAATAAAAAATTGTCCTTGATGTGGTTCTCCTTCCTACAGACAATTTAAATCAGCGAGATTATCGTTGCCGCAATTTTTAATTGTATGAGGCGAAATTTTTTCTTAAAATATATGTAAAAAATGTAAAAAATTTATGAATTGTAGCAAATTTAGCTACATTCACTAATATCATTGATAAAAAATAAGTAAATAAATAAAACATGTTTTGATACATAAGAAATAACTATGCTGTCTTAACTGGCTAAAGTTAGCTTGTGTAAATTAACAAATTAAATTTAGATGACATTTTTTTACTATAAATGATATCCGTATATAAAATTAACTTTAGTTGAAAAAAATAACACGTTAATAGACCAGAGTCGTTCTCAGTAGATGACCGATAGAGCGCATGCACATATACACTTACGCGTCGTTACCTTACTTCTGCTGTACCTATACACATTTTCACAACTGTTTTATTAAATCTATGTTTTGTTCAATCGACTATCTGCATATATCTTTACTTTAAATGGAAGATGGGACCTCACTCTCGAACTACATCTGTTTTTTATTTAATTATCGACATTTCTGAGAAGATATATCATTATATTCAGTGACTTTTCTCATGGCTCGCACAATTCTTGTGTAAAAGTATAGATTTTTAAAGCCATTTTTCTTTTGATTTTGATCAGCAGCGCTACCTGAAAAATCGCTGAGGGTGTCAAGTTAGGTACAAGGAACAATAACTTATTGGTTTAAAAATATTTTCGATACACTCATCTAACGCAAGAACCTCTTAAGGTTTGCAATCAAAGATTGTAATGGATTATTATACTATTAAACTGAAAGAAGCAATATCGCAAAATTTGTTATAAAATACCTATATTTTAAATCAAAAGCGGAATATACTTGCATCATACTAACATTTATTATTAATTTGTTTTAATAATTTACGACAATGCGTCATTTGAATCCTCGTGAAGCTAAGAAAGTGGCTTTAAAAATGATTTATTCACTATCTTCACAATTTAATTACAACAGGTAAACGGAAAATTATTTATAAACTTAGTAACTATGCATGCTAGTAAAGCTTCTATAATCTTTAATAAATTTCTAAAATATAATTATTACGATTACATAGTAATATTTCTACACGATAAAATAAATTTCATTTAAATGATAATGCATAACTGGTAAGTTTATATATATTAATGATCTATAAAATTGTACTAAAATTTTTGATGAACAGAATATATTTTCTTACTTATGTACAGTATGCTAATTTTGTTATAATTATGAAAAATTTTGGTTAAGTTGAAGAATTAAATGCTCTTCCCGGAAAAAATACACAAGAAGTGTTGTACAGAAAAACAGAAACCCGTCACGTGACTTTCATTGCAATCTTGACTGGATTAATTACGAAGAATTCCAAGAAAAAGATTTATAAATACTCTATTTTTGCAGCAATTCGTTGCAATTTAAGGTCAAAAAATAAGTTTACTATATAGTTTACCAAAATAACTGTTACACATTATCTACAGCTTTAGTGAATTAAACAAGGACTATAATACTTTATTTAATTAATGATGCTATATTTTTCCTAATTAATACCTGAAAATATATTTTTGCTGTAATTGAATACAAATTTTTTAAATAGATAAATAAATCTGCGATAGGTACTACCTAATTGTTACTGTATTAAAAAGACACCGAAGTAAATTTATTATAAATGAAAAGTAGCGGTGTATTATCGGTAAGAAGTTTTCATGATATAAGTTAAAAAATTCTCATTTTTCTGGATTTTGGAAACTTGTGCACGCTGCGGATGTTGATGTTTACAATCAATTCATTGTCAAGAAAATTTAAAATAATTTTCGCGTAATATATTTCATACTCTTCCAAAACTTTAGTCAAACTGATTATCTATTCAAAGAGAAAACCTTGACGAACTAACTGACGTGACTGCGGTATAAAATATTTAGGTTTTATTTCATTTTTAATGGGATCTAATAATCTGGTTATATAACTACACGGAGAAAAATGGTGTAGGAAAAATTACTATTTTTTATAGTAGTTGTGAGGCAGACTCAAATTTTAATGAAAATTACTATAATTTATAGTAAATATGTCTATTTATATTGTGAAAATTACAAAATAAGTAGCAATTTGTACCACATACTTTAGCAATTTTTATGAGAAACTGAGTCTGTTCCACCACTACTATAAAAAATGGTAATTTTTTCTACCCCACTTTTTCCGTGTATCGTCTTTGTTTTATTGCCGGAATATAACTTACACTATAACAATAATGTTTAGATTTATTTTGCAAAGTTTCTAACCGAAATATTAATGAACTATTTTCTTTAACGAATGACTATAATTTAAGGTCAACAACACTACAACTACAGTAGCTGTTATCAACTAAGTTTAAATGTGTTGATCACCTACGGTATTATATTTATGAGTGCACTGAATTACGTGGATATTATGTCTTTTCAATCCACTATTTTCACATCATTATTTCTTTAATGAATGAATTCACAAATAAAAACAATACATTTTGATTCTAAATAGGACTCTATCGAGCGGCGTTTGTATCTAAAACCTGTAAGATAATGTCAATTTGGCAACCTTGTTGTCTAACCATTGTTACTAATAGTTTGATCACTCTTCACCGTTTATATAATCTTTTTTATAAGAGTATACATTTGAATCAGGGATCAACTACAACTTCCCTGGACCATAAACATACAACATTTGATACTATATACCACACTTAACAGTTCTTTTTTACAGCCCGGCGAACCACAGTGTTCTCGTCTCGATGCTCAACCGTCTCTCTCTCTCTCTTTCTCTGTCTTTCTCTCTCCCTCGCTCGCTTGCAAGAAGGACGACGAAAAAGACTTCGGTCGCAGCCGCGCTGGCGACTGCCAGTTAGCTTTCGGACGCGCGAGAGACACACCACGCGCGTGCCTCGCGCCTCCAATATATATCATAGTATACGTACACGCAACGCGAGTGACCGATTTCGTCATCGACGCGCGCATGCACAAACGCACGCGCAAGCCGGTTCCGTTTCACGTCAGTGTGCAGTGAATTAAATATTTTGTGGTTTTTTTTTTGTTTGTTTGAGGATTCGTTTTTTTTTGTGATTTTCCAGTCTGCAGCGCAGAGATGCGTCATGGATGAAGGTATGTGCGAATTATTGCGCCACGTGCGAGGAATGTAAACACACCGATGTACCGGTGAACTTTGACCTTTCGCGTTGTGACATTGAAGATGAGCATGTGTCTATTTCTGGTTGTCAGTCGTGAATTCCAGTTATTTGTTGACCCGAAGTGTGTTGATTCGAGGGATTAATGGAAGGAAAGATACAATGTCAAAATTTATTGGCCAACGGTTGAATTGAACTTGCGTACATGAAAATTTGTTCGTGACTATAATTTGACGATTAAAATCTTACGCAAGGGACGCAATCTGAAATGATTATGTCGTTTATTGAACAAAAATAGTTAGGTTTAAGGCAGCGTGTCAGTCAAACGTCTTGGACGTAGTAACAGTTTTGTTGAAATATGAATGCGGTT
Source organism: Torymus tubicola (assembly GCA_035583055.1). Taxonomy (NCBI): domain Eukaryota; kingdom Metazoa; phylum Arthropoda; class Insecta; order Hymenoptera; family Torymidae; genus Torymus; species Torymus tubicola. The sequence continues at coordinate 23,619 of JAWWEQ010013902.1, read as the reverse complement.
ATTTTTAGGAGGTATCTTGTAGGGAGTGTTTACGTCATTTTGCGAAGGCTGATTCAGTGTCTTCAAAAAGAATATTAAAATTCGAAATATGGTGTCAGTTAAAAGATGTTTTTTAAAAATTTTTTTTGATAGACAGAAAACTAACCTGTAATTTTTAAAGAAATATCTTTTATTGATTTAGGTTTAGAGTAATATGGCGAACTTAAGAGAAAAATTATAAAAACTTTAAGTACATTCCAATGTGATAAATAACTGAAAGTTCACGGAACAATTTCATTTCTAATTGAGTGTTAAATTATGTTGGAAATTCATGAAGAAACTATTACTTAACTGTTATCAGATCTGCTTTATTATAGTGAATAAGCTAAACACAAATGGTGGCAACAAAATAGAAAATTATGACGGTAGTTTAAACATTTCTGTGATAAATTTAGACCTAGTGACTGGGATTCCTCGGCTACTGAAACCTACAAAAATTCGTTACTCAATCATTTAGTAACCTAAAACCTTTTCATTTGCAAAACCGAAAACATCATGTGACCTATCTGTCTGTTGACCGGTTCGAACCGGTCGTTTACGACTGTTCGTCAGCAAACCGATTCCCATTTGAGAACGCGCCCCATCGTGAGAGAGAGAGAGAGAGAGAGAAAAAAAGGTATTGAGAATCCAATTGCTTTTCAAAGTCTTTACGTAACGCGAAGTTACGCTATTTACGTAGGGATAGTATATAGATCGTAAAGTTGGCGTACGATTGTTCGAAGGTTCGTGAAAAGATGAGACTGTGGGTTGGTTTGGGACGTGATTTTACGGTACTGAATGGACGAATTCTTTTGATATAAGTATAACTTCTGTAAGCATAAACATTGAAAACTTTTCCGATAGTCGATTCATGATCTGAAACAGTTCACATATTTTTATACGACAAATTATGTGAATAAAGTAACTATTATGCTGAGTATAGCACGTGACATTTTATTTTAAACAAAATATTTACACGTCATATCATTCCAGGCTTTAAATTTGTTGTTTTTTCATGAGTAAAATATAATCTAAAAAATTTGTTCGCAAGCACGTCTGTTATGACGTCAATTTCGTATTGTCAAAAATATTTATAAACACATTGGTTTGCTTATCTATGTTCTTATAACTGCATAAATTATTAAATACTTCATGCAATATTAGTAATTTCTATCTTACATAAAGTGGCGATTTTTCTAAATCTGGCCGTTCACTGACTTTCCAATAGGTAACCCAGTGTCATTGCAAAAATAGAACTAACTTTGCTTCTTAAAATTTAATTTTAAACTCTGCTAATGTTCGCTTTTATATTCCTCGAGACAGTTTCGTTAAGCTCGCGAGTTTCATAGCTTTCAACTGAATAGATTAAGCTTAAGCTTTAAAAAATCATAACTTGATTTAAAATTTTTAATGTAATTTAATTTTAAAAAATCGTTAATTTATTGATTGTTAATTCAAATCAATAAAATAATGACAGGTTTTGAAATTAGAAAACGGTAAAATAATTTTATGACATTTCTATAAAATATTTATTAACCCCTGAACATGAACATATTCTTTACTACTTTCATCTCATAATATTTAAAATGATATTTATTCATTGGAAAATATTTTTTGTAGTTCTACTAAATTCAATATTTTCAAACAAATAAATAATAATCTCATAAATGCTGCAATCACATAGAAAAAGAATAAAGATTTCATCTGCTATCATCAGGTCGATGCAATAGACAACAAACAAACGACATCGACGACGACGTTATTATCATCACGACTCGACAATTACACCGTGAAGCCTCGTTATCGGCGTTGTGCCGGAATTTCGCGCTCACTCAAACGGGGGAGTCGTCGTCTGGTACAATGACGAATTGATCTAGTGACCGGGCTCGACGAAGCGCTTCCGTTAATGAAGACACGCGCATTATCCGCTTGCTTTTGACGTAGCGTCAGCAACTTTTTTTTCCAGTGGTTTTTGAGGTTTGGTGTGATCATGACGGACAAGGGGAGGGTGTAAGAATAGAGTTATGGTATCAGCTGTCATCGTTTGAATGAAAGGTTTCCGTCATTTATCGATTTAAACGGATTTAGCTATTTAATATGTCCAAAATAATTACATTGATTATAGCACTTCAAGCCTTTACTTTTAAACTTTTTTTACTTTTTTTTTACTTTTGTAGTTAATACAAAACAATTCTAACAAATTCAAAATAAATTTAGAAACTTAATATTCTATTCGTTAATTTTTTTTCTGAAAACAGTTATGTAAAAAATCAGCAACATTTAACATGCAGCAGTTTTATAATTCGAAAATATTTATCTATCAATTATTAAGCCTTTACATTAAATTGTTCGTCCACAGAATTAACACTCTGAAACATTGAATCTTCTCATCACGCGGGTCACGACAATGATTTCTTGTGAAAGACATCATATTCGCAAGCGGATAATGATCGAACCCCGCCTCTCAATGAGACATTATTCGAAAGTTGACGACGCGCCAAGAGTCGTTTCGAATTGAGCGGCAGGGTCGCGCGCCTGGTATTTTTAGATGTCAAGGCTTTAAAGAGATTTTTTCTTTCCTGCTGAAAATTGCGAATTTTTCCGTCATAATGGCGCGACGACCGGAAGATACCGGGGAATCGTTTACATTCTTTTTCGTGATATTTTAAACTCGTCGTTTGATTCATTGTAAACTTAGATTCCTGGTTTTCATGGAGTATCTGCTGTTGAAAGGATGTTGAGGTTATACTTATAACATCGTCATTTACATTCTTATCCTGTAAACATTTGCTTGTCTATAATATTTTCATGATAACGTTGAAGAAGCTGTCGAAAAATTTAGTTAAATACCTTAAAAATGAACATTCGTAGTATCTGTAAATAAAAGTAGTCCCTGATAAAAATACATTTATCTCGGTACACGCACAATGCATAACTAAATTCAAGTCATTGAAACTTTAAAATTTTCCGTACACTAACTGATATTATGCATGTAAGTCCTTCTTTTAACGAGCAATTTTTTTTCACAAAGTCAAAAGAATATTAAATATTTATTGAAGTATTTTATAACGGAAAGACATTTGTACAGCTACAATTGTAATTTTTTAAACCCCCGATTTAACAGATGCTAAAATTCAATTCAATTCAATTATGCCCTGTTAAATCGCAACACTTAATAAGAGAACATTGATAAAACGTTCTTATACATTGTCATCTGTTGGAATTTGCCCTGATTATAAATGTCGCAATCTGTTGAGAGAAACATTTAGGTGTTCATTTCTATTATTTTGTTTATAATTTTACGAAATTTATATATGAAAAGTTTTCTAACGTTGAGAAATTATTTTGTAATTGTCAATCTATCTTTGTTTTGCATACATGACAACTCGATGTGTTTAAAAAATAAATTCGCACTTGTCATGCCAGTGATGTCACGAACCTGTTTCGATAGTCCAAAGTACAGAAAACATCTTATTTTATTAGTACAAGTATGAAAATGACTCATAAGGACGCTCTTGCATGAAAATTTATAAACATTTTCAATAGTTCAAGATGTGCCGAATCTTGTGATATTTTTATTTTACCCTCTAACCGTGGAAATTTTTGAGAAATTAATGATTATAAACACAAATAGCAGACCTGCACGAGAGCGAGAGAGACAGAACAACGCGCATGTTATAGTATGTGTTCTCGCTGAACACACAAACTGTATAGACGTGCAAGAGCGTCCTTAAGGTAAATCATCTAACAGTATTGCTGTATCGTTTTATTTAGTTCGAATAGTTATTAGAGTTAATTAATTTACTTAAAAAATGTTTTATTCTATATCTTAGAATAAATTGTATTTCTCAAACACGGTTTGGAAGTTGTAGATCTGAAGTTTGCAATGGTGCAACGAAATATAAAAATATATTTTACTTCAAAGTTACACTTATCAATTAATATTAATTTTGGGTTTAGAATTAGTGTTTTATAGTATGAAATAACTATAGAATTATAGTTTAGATAAAGTTTCTATTTTTTAATAATTTGAATTATTTTTAAAAATTATTTCGTTATTCTTCAACGATGTAATCTTCAGACTCATTGGAAGTTACTAATGAAAAAAAAATTAATTTTAATTGGGTTAAAATTGAATTATTTCAAGGACAATGATCTAAACATTTTTAGCAGTACGTTAAGCATTGCACTTAAAAACTAAATTTAAAAATTGAATTTTCGTTGTCTTACCTTATTTTCAATAATTAATATAACGTACTTAACTAATATTTAATGGACCAAACCTAACCTATACGTATTTATTCTAATGAAAAAAAACACAAAATATTAATCATATAAATATCTTATTGGCAATAACTCGAACTCGAGATGACGCAACTCTTCACGATTTGATACGTTTGAAAGTAACGGTCGTTCCTTTCATTTTTCTGTACAACCATAACCCCAACATCAACCTTGAACGTACGAAAATTTCACGACGACGACTGTCTAATTCATGCGCAGTATTTTTTTCCTCGCCTGTACCGCACGGAGGCTCGCCACGGCAGTGAATGCTACTCTCACGTTGCGATTGGTCCGCCAACAAGGGGCTCGCCCGCCAGTCCTCTTACAATACGCGCGTTGAATATACTACGGTTACTATCTTATCTGCGCAGGCGCGTGCACGCGTCGAGGTCCAACGGCCAAATCGAATGGAACGTAAGATTCCACGAGCGATTAGAGGTTTCATCGGCCTTGTCGATGATATTTTTTTTTCTTTTTTTTTTGCGGACGACGATGATGGGTTCATTGAGTTGTTTTTGCGAGGGGAATAATGTAGTCGGGATGGCGAATTGTTATGACGTGGGGATAAGCAGGAAGCGTCGATGAACGAGATTGTGAAAAGCAAATGGGGAAAGTGGCATGAGTGGTGGGAAGTGCAGATTAGAGAGCTTGAATGTGGTTGCTAGTAATATAATGTGAATTACGTTTATTGCCTATGTGCTGCTGCAAAATTATATTTACTATGTCTCATTTTGATTAACAATCAGTAGGTTATTAAAATTATCATTATTATTTTATTGTTCCCTTTTGTTTATTTTATATTAAACTATTTTCAATATAACATAAACTTTTATACAATATATAATATAACATCACTTTTTTTACTGATTTAATTTTTAGAGATTGGTCACACTAAACTTTTATAAATTCATTGTAAATTTAACTTTAAATTTTGCATTATTTAAAAGGTACTTTAATTTATGCGCCTAAATATTCTAACTTTAGAGTGCAATAAAAAAAATTATTGTTAGTTATATTATTTTATTTAAATTTCGCATAAAGATTTAGTATTTTATAATATAAAAAGACTTTATGGCAAAGGTTTTAATACAATTTCCATTGTGAAAAATCACTTTAATTGTCATATGTTGCACTTTGTAGTGCGATAAATCCATAATATAGTATTCAAGAATAGTATAACGGTTTACTATATCACGAAAAGACTTAAATCTAGAAAATTTTCGAGTTTATATTGGTTTTTATACTATGAAATAACTACCAACATAATCCTGTCTTTAAAAAAGTGATGGATGAAATCTGTTATTGCAATAAGACTGTTTTGATTGGTCGTTATAGACTCATTAGATTGGTCTGTACAGAATAGGCGCAAAAATCTAATGTGTTTGAATTTTCATGATTGAATTATTGAGTTTATAAGTATTTAAAACTGAATAATTAAAATAATCAGTAAAAAAAATTTCATCATCATATTTATCAAATTTATATTGTTATCGTTTAATTTAAACTGATTGACGCAAACTTTTAAATTAAAACTATCTTTATCGTGTTCACAACCTCAACAAAAAAAAATGAAAGTGTATCCATTAAAAAATAACTTAGTTATCATGCTCCCACAAACATCCCATCACCATCGTATGCACGTGCGCAACACAAAAACATGTATCTGTACCGAGTGAAGCTTGAGCGCGTGAGTAAAAGCGCGACCTTGAACGACCTTGGTAGACGTGCACGCGCACACTGTACAGACATTCTAGATCGTCTCGTGCACGAGAGAAACGGGAAGCGATGAATCAGTTTATTGGCGAAAATTAGGTATTGACCCACTTCCCAGGCGAGAGGGGTCACAGGTGCTTGTACGCGATGTCAAGGAAATTGCTCGTTGGTTCGGACTTTGTAAGGAAGAGGACTACGGCTCTTTAAAAAGATTTGATTATTTCCTAATGGAATCATGCGTTCTTATGATTATCCATATAATTTGTTACTTCAATACTATACCTAATGATTGCTCGGGCATAAGTAAGAGGCAAAGGGAAAATGGTTTGTGCGGAAGAAACGAGCTTAAAGATTAGAGTATAAAAGATGCATGAAACGGATTGCATAATATATTAAGTATTCAATGTAAACCAAGTCCATTTCTGGGCCATAACACCGAAGTAAAGTCTAATTATACTCATAATTTTTCCATTGCGAAAAAGTAACTTAAAAATGATTTAAAGAATTTATGTTAACTAGGGTCCCGTCAGGAATGTAGATCCTGCATTTCGCTGAAATTGCAGGAGGGGCTTTTTTTACGAATAAGGTGACACGCTCTCAGGAGGTTTCAGAATGAACCTTTTATCCCGATATCCAAGCCTATGTAATTTCGAAAATCAATTATTTTTGATAAAACTTATATAGTTTTGATAATTATTTATTTCACAGCGCAAATATTTGATCAGCAAAGCAATGAATTAATCACCAACATTCAATCATAATTTCGTATGAATAAATATAAGTCGTTCCTAGAATTTGATTTTCAGGAAATGCTTGAAACTTCGATATTCGCTGAAATGTTTAAAAAAAAAATCTCGCGTATACATCTCTAATCCCGCGACCGGTTAAAACTACATTTCTCATCGACAACTTAAAAAAATCTGTTACGGCCAGAAGGCGATAAGAAAGCCACTGCATTACTCACCTTTTATTTGCCCGCAATCACGAGCGGATCAGCCGATCGCATCGGTGTTGTTATTAATTATTATCTGTGTGCTGACGACTGTAACTCGTTTATTGTTTACATTGTGTTTACCGTTGTAATGCGCGGTTACCTTTCTTCTCATACGATACAGAAAAAAAATCGGAGGATTAAGAGCGGAAAAACAGTTGGTAAAGTGTAGAGATAATAGTTACGTCAGTGTTCGTCGTCATTTTGTAAAATAGTGCAAGAATTATGTTACCAATGAGAAATTTAATCCTGAAATGTTCATACTATGTATTTCGTGGAGCTAAAATTTATTCGATCAAGAGAAATATTTGATTGAAACTTAAATGTTCGTAGACGATAATAATGTACATTCATTCGTCTTATTTTTAATAAATTACTTCTCAGATTGTCATTCTACTAAACTAATTATGTTAAATCTATAAAATAAAATAACGACGTATTACACAATAATTGTACAACCTTAATACTCGCATGATCAAAATTCAATACTTACGAATAAAAGAAGATTTTCGTATAACGTGAAATAACAAAAATTTAAGTTGGGATCGTACCTTTATTTGAATTATTGCGCAGGTAGATTTTTTTCATAGCTGTAATAGCAAATTGAAGAATCAATTGGCAAACTCAACCGCCAACTCTTTATTCTAATGTATTCGACATTGATTTCCATCACTCCAACAGATACAATCGTTGTAATCGCTCTATTTCTAAGACGGAACCGAACTTTCTTGATGTGCGCCATTCGACGATAGCACGCAATTGATCGGGGCCATTATCTCAGGCCCAAATGCGCAGCAACGCACTGGCCTCGTCTTATCTCGTCGCTCGAGTTCCTCGTTGCCGACCGTAATTTTCGCAATAATCATGCAAAGAAAATTGCTCGGCGATCTGCATATCTAAGTATCACCGGGTTAAATTCCTCGGTTTATCCGAAGGTTCATTGTCTGCACATTTTGACATTTTTTTTTAAAAAACATTAATGATTAGTTCGACTAATATGGTAGAAAAAAACTTTTTAACTGCAGCCAGAGCCTTTATTATCTTTGTAGAATATCCTAATAATAATGCCTTGAGACAGAATTAAAAGGGTTTCTTTTTTTCAATTGGATTGAAACTAACTTCATACAAGTAAAATACTGTAAAAGTTATGGGTTTGAAGTTTTCGTCGTTGGAATACAACGAAACAATTTCATACAATTGATGTTATTTAAAATAGTAAATTTACAGAAAAAATTAATTTTAATTTAATTAAATTTTATTTTATTTAAGATAACTACGAATTAAATTCTTTTAATTACATTTTATTATATAATTATATTTTAATAAATTAATTCTTTTTATTTCGTTACATAACATTGAAAATTTCAGACCTATTAAAAGGTACTAAATATTTGTTCTTTTTTTTTTAAGTTTTTTTAGTATCTGAATTTTACTACTTTACACTAATAATTTAATAGAATATATTTTTTCCAAATTTAAAAATAAAGTAAAATAAAAGAGCTTCATTACGTCAACATTATAATCATGTTATCAACGAATTTCTTTGATTAGAAAACCTTGAATCTGAACTGCGAATATAATTTATATCTTATTTAAATCACATCAAGGCCAAAAAAAACAATGTTTTCTTGGTTTTACGCGTGAAAGAGCCCAATTGAAATTAAAATGAATAGTAATTTCTGGGTTGTTTCCACACGATAATTTTTTTATAAAAACTTACAGAACTAACTTTAATAAATTAAGCCCCTTTCAATTTTTGTAGATTATTAATCCAGTAAAATGATCTGTTTATTGTAAATATTCTTCATAGTAAGTAAAAAAAATTATAAATTTTACTCCTGATCAGAAGCTAAATTAATGATAATATGTCATTCATTAAAGAATAATAAAAAATTATTGAAATAGTTTGGATCGAGTTTAGTAATTCTGAATTTGCAAATAGTGGTTACTCAGAATTTTTTTAAATATTTAGAATCTATCTATTAGGAATACTATTTGTATATCTTTCCAATCATTTTCAACCACGATACTATTAATAAGTAATCTGTAGACTGTCGTACATGAACATGCACGTGTGTGCTCCAGTTAAATTAGTCGTAGCCGTTAAAATATAATGTACACGTGACACTTCTGTTTTTCCCATATTTTGATTCCAATCTCGTAGTATCTGTTAATTTCAATGAGGCTTATCATTTGTATACAACCTTTTTAGTTATAGACGACAAGGCCGTATTTATTGAACAGTTAAGACAATATTTTGATAATATTTATATTATTAATAATACCTCAATTTTCTCATCCAACAAATTGGCAAAGGCATCAAATTAAATCTTACTTCTTAACAGCTGCTTAAATACTATATTTTATAATATAATCTATTCTCAAAAAATCTATTTTCTAAATTTCAATGATCAGGCACTTATATTTATTAGCATTATTTTAAACTATTTAGAAGATATGAATTTCAAATCTAATATTAACTTTTTTAATTTTTTAATTTTTTAATTTTTTTAAATTCCCATCAAAAAGTTGTAAATTTTGCATAAACCAATGCAATTAGAAGATAGGAACATCGTAAAACTCTAAGGGTTATCTAATATATTTTGGAGTAATCTTTACTATACGCAACCATTATTCTCCCAAGATTGTGAAATCTTTTAATTTTCACACAACTTAACAAGTACAAAAATTAAAAAATAATAAAAAAATATAAAGATATTGTTAACTACTTCGGTTTACGAATTGTTTCTTCGTTTTAAATAAATTTCCCAAACTTAATAACAAAAAAAAAACATTTTTGTAGTGATCGCAACTTATTCCTTGAGTCAATTACAACAGATAATAACATTTTTCTGAAAACGTCATTCCAAATATTCTTAAAGCGAATGTCACATTTGATATTTTGTTCCGGATACATTAGCAAAATTATCGGCTTCGCTCTGGAAAAATTCTGAGCTATTGTACATACAATTAGCAAACTTTTTCCCGTTTAATGTGCTATGTAAAAAGTTTCAAGTTTTTTAGTAAAAAAAATCATGAAAATTGGGGATTTAACCAAAAACACGATTTTTTCAGTGTTTTGACAGATTTAATTGCCTGTAACTTTTTTCTGTGTTCGACAACCATTTCCATCAAGGTCTCATTTCAAAAGTAACATTTTGTATAAACTTTTTAGCCTTTGGTGAGGAAAATTAAAAATGTCGTATTCGCCTTAATTATACTAGTTAATTATCCTAGTTCCGGCGATAGCCACAGTCCTACTGAATCTAAATTTTTTGTATTTCCGATAATTTCTCGCTTCAAAATCATGCACGCCATCAACATCCAGTTTTTAGAGACGCTCAACGATTGTTACAGTTATACGTAAATAAATAAACCCATATATAAATTTGTATCTCTCCGGTTTTGAAGAGATATAGTCTCTTTCTTCCTTGATCAAAGTAATAATGGACCTGGGGAGAAATTCTGCAAAACTGAGTCTATTTATGCTCGAAAACTCATAAAAACCGTTATTTAACGTAAATATCATATAATGTTTTGATATTGTATGAGATCAAAATTCAAGGTACGATGGTAGAAGGTTAAAAAATTATAACATAACATTTTAAATTTGAAGAGGAAATTAAAATATTTATTAAATACTTTGTATCTATCTAGCTTCTTGAAAATAATTCATCTTCCTCGTATCGAATCACTCTTATGATTTGAGTTGAGTAAATGATTTGTTACTTGGTTGGTTATTTATTAGTATCGAAAAAGAAATCTGGACATTTGTGTCAACTCAGTATATACTATAACAATTCGAAATCTATTTCTATTGTTCCTTTATCAAACATAATCTAATACATGACATACGAACTGGAGTATCAATAAAAGAATGACTTTATATGAATTTGAATTAAAATTGACATGTATAATTTATATAATAGTTGCAAAGAAAGTAAAGATTACACACTATTTCTCAAATGTTTCACTGCTTGTTCCACAATAAAAAATTTCTCTCTCTTTCTCTCTGTGCTCCTGTTCCTAACGCAGCGTATACGATATTTCGCGAGGTAACGTAACGAGATGGACGTCACGTACAGGGACTCGCGTGCACACCACCGGCTATTAAAAACGAACGCGTGGTCTCGATGTGTGTGTGTGTATGTATACGTGACTGAAGGCATGCGAGTGCGAGACCTATTCTGAGAAAAGGAGAGGAGAAAGAGAAGATGATTCGCGTGAAAAAGGAGAGCTACTTTCGTGAGTTTGAATGTGCTTCTGGCGTACGTGAGAGAACCGGCGTCTCGCCGTGGGCTAAAACTGCAAGGGATATATAATGTTGTTTTTCTCAACATTTTTTTTTATAAAATTGAATAAAATAGTAATACGTAGTTATGTTTAGGGTTCAATTTTGAAGAAAAGTGAAGAAATCGCTATCATCAATTGGCAATAAGCTTCCTCGAACTAAATTTAGTTTTCCGTCAAATTATTTCGTTATCTCAAATGTATATAAGTGATACACAGTCTTAGAGCTAAATCTTTCGTATTTGTAAAATGTTTTAAGGTTTTTTATGATAATATCATTAAACATCAACTTGTTCATTGAAAAGCCTTTCCGAAAAAACTACAATACATGTATGTTTTCTGACATAAACTATCACAGCCAAATATTGCAGACGTGTAAATATTCATAAAACTCAATCATGTATCATAGATTAATCAATATTGCATGTTTAAAAATGTGTGATCTGATTCAATGGAGAGGGCCATTTCCAACAGGTGAAATAAATAAAACACCTAAGTTTTGAATGCGACGTTTCGTCAGTTTGGTTACTGACCTCTTCAGGCTGTATTATTTAAAAGCACAAATAAAACATAAGTTACACTATTACATGGATTTGTACGTTAATATATAAAATTATGAGTAAATGTCAATTTTACCATGAAAAAACGAAGTGTTAAAACGTAAAATTCTACATCGAGACGAGAATAACTTACGCTCGACGGCGTCGAAATGTAACAAAGGAAAAACAACGCATACGCAGTGCTTATATACTTTCATTCGTTTGATTGTGTATATTATGATGTACGTTGACACACGTTAGTTTGTTGTATATCCGATAAGTCACGTGTGTCTTCTATTTTATTTAACTTATGTTTCTTTGAATGTATAGGTAGCGTTTCGGATATTAGGCGCTTATTATAAAGATTGTCCATACGTATACATTGGACAAACTAAGCGCTCCTTGAAAAATAGAATCTACGAACACATAAAATGTATTAATCCAGACTCTGTAATCCTGACACATATTAATAAATACAAACATTCGTTTGATTGGGAAAACTTTACCATTGTGGATAGAGAAATTAATTACAACATATGTTAAATAAAATAGAAGACACACGTGATTTAAATCGGATATACAGCAAACTAACATGTGTCAACGTACATCGTAATATACACAATCGAATGAATGAAAGTACAGTGCCTTTGTTACATTTCGATGTCGTCGAGTGTAAGTTATTCTCGTCTCGATGTAGAATTTTACGTTTTAACATTTCGTTTTTTCATGGTAAAATTGACATTTACTCATAATTTTATATATTAACGTACAAATCCATGTATTTCACCTGTAGGAATTGGCCCTCTCCATTGAATCAGATCACACATTTTTAAACAAGACTAATGAGGTTGGAAATTTGACTACATCATTTAATCAATATTACATATAATAAATACAGGTTTTTCATTGAAATCAGTGTACAGGAGGTCGTGAACGATAACATGATTAAGATGTTGTGAAATGATAACAAGAGTAAAGATCAAATAAACTTTTTATAACATTATTGTATATGAATATTTATTTTCGAACATTTTTTTATACAGTTTTTGTTTGTAGTATCATTAAAAGTATTATACATTGCATTCATAAAAGAGTTTCTCAAAATATATAAATACATTTTTATTTCTTTTTAAAATACGGTATATTCAAAGTTCTCATATAATTTTTATCTTTACGCTCGTGCTTTTATAAGATTAACCATGAAAATTAAAAAAAGTATTTTCAAAATTCATACTTTCCATATACTAGGTATACAAATATATAGTTCAATTACTGGTTACAAATATGCGATATACTGAACAAGTTTTTTTTTTTACAGTTTATTACCATGAAACTAAATGTGAATCTTAATTTTGATCATTCGAACGTTCATTCACTAACGTTCTCCATAAAGTCTTCGTTTACACGCAGCGCGCACGCGCAGGAATCGGCAATACCGATTAGTCCTGCGAATTCCGACTTTGCCTGCAGATACGCAAGTGTACGAGTCGGTAACGAAGATTCGTTTTTTTCCTTCGCATGGCATTCGTCATCGTGCTGTCAGCTCGTGCTGACAGATGTCGACAGTTGGTGATGTACATCGATCTCGATGTATTGGTTGATTGTAGCTTTGATGGTTTGAGGATCAGTATAGGGAAGCTCAGAGTTGGGAACATGGCACTTGTGTTATGTAGGGGGAAGTGTTTTTAAGTGACAAGTTTAAAAAAATTACCAACGGGTTTTTTAAAAATTTTTTAATTTATTTTTAACATACGACTTTAGCGAATAAAGACTGAAATTATGTACAATATATATTACAATTATTATAGATATATTTTAAAAACAATTAATTAGATATGTACCATCTTATATTCGAATGTTGAGGTTTAAACTTTTATTTATCATAATATTTTTTCATATTTTTAGCAAATTAAAAAAAACAACCATTTTATTAGCAGAGAATGTTATCAAAATGATGAAATAAGATTTTTCACTATTTTAAAGAAAAGTAGTGGTAAGCCAATTTTAGCTAGATCGTCAATTTTTTCCTTCTGTTTAGTAATTTTTTTGTGCTTAAAGATATCGACAATGTCTTCATTTAAAATAGTACAAGTTTACAAGCACAGATATTTTTCAAAATCAAACTTAGATACGCCCAACATAATGTTGAATAAAATAACAGAATTATATTTTTGAGAGTTACATAATGCGATCTACTAACATTAATTACACTTCGATAGAAATAATTTTATATTTTTGGTAGAATTGAGTTGAGATACGCAAATGCTATATATTTAATTCAACTTTTTTACTGTGATAGTAAATATATATTTTATTGCCAATTTTCATTTCAAATAAAATTTTTATAAATTCTTGGCAATTAACATAAGGAATGATCGTAACTTTTCTGTAGTTAAAACTTATGTATTCTAGTTTGCATTACAATAGCCATATATATATATATATATAGAGAGGCTGTATAGTTATAACTAAGACGAAACAATTTTACTGTCATTTAACGTAGTTTTTGTAATGGTAATACAAGTATAAATCAATATTAACGGTGCAATCACAGTTAGATAGGTGTTTGGTGTCACTTCTGTAATTTATATCGTTATATAGCTCTATTTGAATAACATTCATCATTCATTTTCTAAGTAAGTCAAATGCACTTTATTTTTAGCAAACTGATTCATGATCTGTTATCGTTTTAAGAATTGTAAGGAAAAAGTCTAATTTATACACTCAACAGGAAATTGATTTTAACTATTTATCACCAACAAAACCAGCATAAATATTATTTGAACTTATTATTTCTCCTTTGTTTTATAAAAACATATGAAAATTCAAATATATAATTTTAAAATTGTATACATTTTGTTCAAAGATCTTTAATCTCTCTCTCACAAAATAATTATTTCATTTTGCTTAAGCATATAACTGCTGTACAGATAGGATAAAAACTTGACAATAGTATATTATGCACCTAGGAAGTAAAAGTAAAGAATGTCCCAGACCGCTTGTAAATTATCACCTAAGCCGAAGGCGAGGGTGATAAACATGCGATCTGAGGCATTCTTTGTTTGCTCCCGTGGTGCATATACGATTTTTTGCCCAGCCAGGCCAAAAGTAAAATTTTTACGATCGGGCGCAGGGAGTAAAAGTGGTACTTTTGGCCCGCTAGGCAAAAAAATTAGTAATGAATTTCATTTTTACTTCAAATAAAAGTTCCTCTGTCCAACCTTCTTTTCCTATACCATTTCAGTGTTCAATTTCTGCAATCGTGAAGAAGCGAGCATATCTTCGAATTTAACGAACACTGTAACACTGAGCCATTACTCCGTGACTTATCGTACAGAGCTTTCTTCCATTACTCATGACCAATTGATTTTTGCCCAACAACGGCAATTGGCGAGATATAGAATTCATATTGTAAACAGAGGAAACAACCGACGCACGTCGCCGCTAGACATGTCTACGCGATTCGATGATGCATACTTGTACATCCAGAAACGATTGTTTACAAAAGAAAAATGATCGAGTGTGACCTTAAAAGCTGCAGAGCGTTTCATAAGATTACAGTTTGCGTCGTCGTATCGTAATAATATTTTTTTAAAAAGTCAATCGCTGTTATATGGTACAAGAAAATTCTGCAAGGTTTCATGAAACATTTTCAACCGGATAATATGAAAAAAAAATTATTTTCAAGCTTCAAATCTTAAGTTATTACTCGTTATATGATTGTGAATTGTTCGAAAAGTGTGTTTTTTTTAAATAAACGATTTTTAGCTATAGAACACATCGTTTACAAAAACAACCGTTTTACTTCCTTCGAGTGTAGACGTCGATATTTGATAAAGTCATTGATATCGATAAAATTTAATAATAAATTATTCCTGTTGTCTCATTATTGCAATTATTCATCCCCTTTTTTTTCTCAATTATCGCTTTCTCATTTGCCGTATTGTAATTTGAAAACACTGTATTCGCAGTTTTCTCGTAACGTCGTTTTTCTCACAACACGGCTATGTTCATTAGATCGAAAATCACGCGTATAATACAAAAACACATGCTCACGATACACATAATCAAAAAATTATTATTCAGACTAATGTGTAAACTATATACGCGATGATGCATACTTATGCAATAATTATAGTGATTTAGTAATTTCCGCGCGCATGCGCGCAACGACTGCCTTGAGAAGTCGTAGGACAATATAAGATTGGACTTAATGAATATGACGCTTTGCTGTATATATATATATATATATATATATATATATTTACATATATATCAAAGCTGTGTGTTGACGGTTGTTGAGAGTGTGATTATTGTTTGGCTAACTTTAGGTGAATAATGTAAATAACTTACGAAACGCGTAAACACGAATCGTAAAATTAGCGTAGCAGTTAATTAAACAAAAAATTAGTTTCTCCGATTTTTAACAATAATTAGTAATGCCGAAATATTAATAATATTGTTAAACTTTGCTTCAGGTTGTTCTAATAGAAAATTTGTTGTTTTTGTTTCAGGTAAGCTGACAAAAAACTCACAGGTTTATGAGTATTTAGACAATTATAATTTTATTAAAACATAAGAAGAGGTGAGTGTTGACTGTAAATAAGATTAATGGTAAAGCATTTAAAAAAGCATTGTTCGAAAAGATTTTATTTTATATCCTATAGAACATCTGTGACATTGTTTCGATTGTTTTAATTTCAAATTAAGGTACCAATGTAAGTTTTAATTCTAAAAGTAAAATGTTATGTAATTTTTATTGCTTTTCATAATTAAATGAAATTGAGTATATAATAGTATTTTGAATCAGAGCCAAATTATTTCAGACGTGTGTGTGTGTATGCACACACATATATTATCAGCGTTTTGTAAAGATTCATCGAGTCATTCTAATCAATATAATCGTCAACAAGAATTAAAATTTTTTTATAAAAGATAAAATTGCTTATTCAATACACATAAGTTTTTATTTATTTGTTGCAAGAAAATAAAATAATCATAAACAGTGCTTTATTATTGCTGAATAACTTTTTAAGTTATTGCCAATTTTTTAATTAATGTTTCTATTTGTAATTTTTTTTTACCTTCAGATTAAATTCTACCTTTTTTCATGATAGTATTAATAATGAAATTTGATAATTGACTGTTCAATTTTAAATTATCTGTATAAAGGTATATTTATTTATATACATGTTGAAATTTGAATACCGTAGGATATTTTTATTAAATTTAAAGCAGATTAACTTTTTCCAAATCTGGAATTCCAAAGACCTGAAAATAATACAGTAAATTATTAACTGATTGTTAATATTCAAATTTGAATTTTAAACGTATACTTGATTCTCCAGACACAAAGAATGTTTCTCAAATTAAAACAATTTATCGGGAATAATGCGAAAAAAAAACGATTAAAAATGCGGTATCTTAATAACAGCCTACTCTACATTCTCGCACAAAGATCATACCCACTAGCAATCATTCGTTATTAAAATTGTCGAATCTTTATATCATCAGAGCTCCATCTCTGAAAATTACAAATTATCCATAATCTTGAAAATCGATAATCACGATCTCTCCCGCAACAATTAGCAGAGAAAAAAAAACCCTGAGCTTCAATTCAATCGCGCTAATTGTCCCTCAGGAGAGTGCAGCTATTCACAACCATAAATTCAGACCTGCTGGTGATAAATAAACCGGCTCTCTTCATTTACTGATCGGTTATCAGGTAGAGAGAGAGAGAGAAATCGACTTTTCGTCCTGCTAATAATAGTTACGCAACGCGGTTTTTTCCGTTCGCTCGAGGGACAGAAAATTCTTTGGCAATTGTTAACGGAAAACAGGAAAAAGCGTCACGGATCTTTACAACTGGCATGTTCGCTACCTCTAGAAACGAAATAGTTTGACGTTCTCTTAAAGCTTCTTCGACTGATGATTGATCGATTTCAGTGGATGCTTTGGGGTTGTTGGTTGAGATGTGTAGTAGTGTGAACTGAACAGGAGGTAAATCAATGAATAAACAACTCAAACTCAACTGCCAATGAATTTCTTTAACTATTAAGTAATATTCGTTTGTCCATATCCAAATGTCAATTCTTTAACAGCTAATGACATTTCTTTAATATAAAAGTTTCCTTTCTTCTGTGTATCATCTCACGATCACATCGAAATTCCAATGCTACTACCACACGCAATCGCGAATTCCTTCCCCAAGACTTCAACAGCCATGCTATTATAGCAGCAACAGCTCTTCTAACCGCATCACCCCGCACACAGACAGACACACGCTGACTGACTCACGAGAAAAACCTCGAACGAGAGGCAACACTGTAACAATGATGGGAGTTCGTTGAACGAGTAAAACCAGCATCTTTATTTTTTTCTTTCTTTACTTTTTGTTTTCCTTCATCGACGCGTGCGCAAGCTCTCGTTGTTTTTGCGAAGAGTGCGCGAGCAAAATTACCAGTGGCTCCACGTTGACGCTTCGGCGCCGATTATTTCGTTGAGCTCGTTAGCAGAAGAGCGACAACGACGACGACGACGACTGTGTTGCGGGGCTTGCGGAATCGCTTCTTCCGAGGCAAAGATGATGGTGTGATCATCGTGAATAGCTTTGCACGATGCGTGCAAATGTCGTTATGCTAGTTGGAGAGATTTTGGTAGTATTGAAAAATTTCGATAAATTTTTTTTGTAAGAATTTTTCGAAATTTATTTGTTAGAGAGAAATATTGCTGTAGGCATACTAGAGTCATTAAAATTTACCATGATTTATGGTTAAAATATTAATTTTGAGGTAATTTTGATAGTTTTTTATTTTTTCTATTAGTATAGTCTATTTTACGGTATAAAAAGAAACATATTGTACAGTCTATCTAATTTTTTGTATAAATTACATTAATGTTAGGTTCGATTAATGTACATTTTTTTCAATTATGTTATTTTGAAATAAAATTATAATACTACATTAGAGCAAGTATAAATATTTATTGTATATCATGAAGTTAGCTATAAATATCTATAATTAAATTTAGTGGTTTTGTTTAGATATATACACTGATAGAAAAATGAAGGGAAAAATTCCCATGTTTTCTGGAATTTGAAAATACCAAAGAAAAGTATAAATTTTCCCTTAGAAAGACAGTAATTGTTACTGTTTTTCTAGTAATATTTATTATGTTACCAGTAATTTTTACCATGTTTCAATGGAAAAATTTGTACTTTTCGTTGATATTGCCAAATTACCAGAAAAGATGGGAATTTTTTCCTTCATTTTTCTATCAGTGTAATATTTGATAATTATAATAATGATTGAAATATATAGTGAAGTAAAAAAATACCAATTTTTATCTTTTATTCAGTTATTTCAAGTTCAAAGATAGTCAAAAATTTCATATATTACCCTAACAAGCAAAGATTATGAATTGTTACGTAAATAGTTTTTCGAGAACTACAAAAATTTTGGATTACCAAACAGTTAGATAAGAAAAACAAATCTCAATTCAACAATCTAACGCACCTTCCTAACTCATCCACAGCCAAACCTATCCATCAGAAGTCGGGCATACCTCAACCGCTCTCAACAATAAATATTTCAACGTATCGACAGACGAAGCTCACGTGCTCACGCGTATAGGCTTGTTTTGTAATTACAAAGCGTTTCTTTTTCTGTTTTTTTTTGTCTGCTGGCGCTTCTCTGGCTGTTGCTGCCCTTGAGCTCTACAGATACAACGCGTGCGCACACCTGAGCCTTTAAACGGTTTCCTCGTTTTCTTTTTTTTTTCTTTTACTCGCACACTTGCTCCTTTCAGCCGTGGTCTTCTTTTTTTTTTAGAGCAGTCTCTCGATACGAGTGTAGTACACTCGCGCTCTCGTTTCTCGAGGTTGCGATAGGTGTTACATGTGCGCTGTGTCGGCATTCTACGTGACCTTGACATTGATCAATTAGGAACGAGATTATAGGAAATCCCACTTTTTTTTAACCGCGGAGTTCCCTAGCGATGTTTAGAGAAGTTTTTTTATTTGTCTTGGACCGGTTCGCAAGAATCAGTCGTCTCAAACGCAGTTGGGATCAATGGAGCTAAGCTGGAATTTGATTATAGATGTATGTAAAAAAAAGAGAAAAAATGAAAAGATTGTGTACTTCTTAAGTTTTTTCAAAGGGATGATGAAGCTAATTAGAGTTGTGGTAGAATTCCGCAAACTTTTAATTATAACAGTTATAGCAATCACTCATTTTTCGTAATGAATTAATACAGAATGTGAATATTCACTAATGTTGTTACTATCGATTGCTTTAAGTTAAAGTCAATTAGGTAGGATAGCTACAAAATCGTTTTGATGAAATTGATCAATGGATTGGAGTAACAGAAATTTATGTAGGAATACTTTTTTATATTAGTATCTTCTCTCAAAAGGATCTTCTAAAATTACACTTAAGAGATCTAGTGATATTTAAACGTCGTATTGATATTTAAACGTTTATGGCCAATCTTGATAATAAATGTCTATTTTAAAGGATGAACATGTTTGTTTTATATGACCGATTACATTAACCAGACTATTATCCTCGATTACCCTAATCAATCAAATTAGATGTAAGATTTCCGCCACTTTCCGACAATTCATTAAATTATGAATGTTTAATTCATTTTTGTGCCAATCCAACGGATTTTCCTTTACCTAATCGTGAAACTAACCAAGACCTTAAAATTCAATCCGTTAGGTTTTTCCTAAATCAAAATAAATCCATGCAAAATCCTTCAATACTCTCTTACATCCATCCATATATATAAAAAAAACCTCTAATGACAAGAAGCTTATTTGAACTGATCTCAACCGTCAGCTTCTATTTCGCTGTTCGTCGATTGACTTCAGCCACACAATACCATAACACCCTTACGGCAATTCTCCCGCAGCACGCGCGACAAGTGCAAAAGGAAGCTTGTGACACACACGGTGCTTAGCAATTGTCAGCTCTGTACGCGTATATGCGATGGGGGAGGAGGGGAGGAGGAGGAAAGGAAGAATAAGAAGAGAGCGGGCCGATCCAGAAATAGCCGCGTGAGAGGATCTGCACGGGTGAGTTGCGATTTCGGACGATCCCTGCTACCATTGTAGCCGACCTATTTCCGGCTAAAAATAGCCAATAGGATAATCGTACCAGCCGACCAGTTTACTACCACGCACTGTGCATGTGACACTTGCTACTGATGATGATGCTGCTACTGCTGCTGCTGTCAATCGGGCAGGCGCCCCCCTCGGGATTCGTATATATAATACGCGCCGTGATTGTCGCGAGCGAGCGAGATAAGGGATTTGCGAGAGCGAGCATCGTGAGTTGTTGTCGAAGCCGGATTCGTCGTTCGTTATGAGTTTTAGAGTACAAGATCTGATGTACATGATTATAGGTGTAACAACGAGGTTATTGGGTACATTCGAATATAAGCTATATTGCGGAATCAATGACTGTCGTTAACAAACATTTTTTCATTGATCTTCAGTGCAACATCTTCTGCGGAAAGAAAACATCTCGATCATTGGATGCTTATTAGATTGTAAATAGTACATCATGAAGACCCAATTGTAGAGTATGCACTGACAATCTACCTTGTAGGCTTAAAAGAATGCAATTTCCTTAATTTCTTCGTATTTCATTTTCATTGGTTGAATAATTTACACAACTGTTATTTATTAAGACTTGATTAACAATTGTTTTCTCCGATCAACGTTATGTTTGTATCTCCTTTGCTGAATGATGTTCTTTGGCAATTGACTAACCTCAAAATACTAGTTATTACTAATATTGGTAACAATGATCTATTCTCAACATATCCCAATAGATCTAACTGAGATAGGATTTAGAATTGGTGAAGATTACACGATGTAATAGCTGCATATATGATTATAATTTGAATCAGATTGAATCAGGTATAATCAAACCTTTCTAGCTGTTCTTTTACTGCTTTATCAAGAGTGAATTTAAAGAAACGATTAGCTAAAGATACTGTGCAAAAAAATAAACAATAAGTGAACAATAAATAACAATAAAGAATCTTTATCTCTGAAGATTCATAAATGAAAATATTTGTCTGATAAAGGTTCTGCCATACTTAAATTGACAATACTTAAGGAAGAAAATCTTTTATGATGAAATTTAGACTTACTTTTTCTATCAAAGTACGTTAATCTTTTAGAGCATATAAAGGCCTCGAACTACTTTAAACCGTCATATGATCAAACATTTTACAAACATGATGAAATTTTTTTATTTTAATTAAAAACATTGTGCACAACAATCAGAAAAAGGTACAATATTTTTGTTACAGTTTTCTTTAATACAAAACTTTATGTTCTAACATTAAGTAGTCTATAGATGTATATTGTAGAATCAACAACAAACAGTCTATATATGTAGGTTATAGAATCAATAAATTAAAATTATTTTTGTTCGTAAAGAAATACATTTTTCATTTCTTCACGAGTTGTCGCATTAAATCTTGCAAGAAAACAATATTGAATTGATATACAGAAAAAAGATAAATTTCTGCTCTTTTTCGCGCAAAATTTTATGCTTTACAACTACCATCCGTATGAGACAAAAAAAAATACGCACATCCTCCTTTCAATATACTACCACACGGAACTTGTCATCCTCTGGCATATCCTCATACCGCAGACAATCAAATATTATCGATAGGCTATTTTTTTCTGACTTCGTTACGCTCATCTATTACAGCATTGTCTTAACGATGCGGCGCGTGACAAACGGCCAAGTAAATTTTTCTACATCACTGATGTTAGCAATACTATTGCTGCCGTCAAGTGACAATTTTTCATTGCTTCGCTACGGCGACGACGGCGACGACGGCGGCGACACTACGGAAAGTGTTTGATTAATGGTGTGCACTTCTTTTGTAATTACGGCTAATTAAAATTTTTTTGAGCGAAAAATCAGTCGAGTTTAATTTTTCTGTGAAATTCGTCAGATGTCGTTGTTGGAGAACCTATAAAAGTATGATGTTTGGAAAATTAATATTCCTTTGGAAAGTTAGAGATGATTTTGTTAGAATGGTGAATTTTCAGCTGATAAATTTTTTTTATCAAGGAAACGGTGTGATGTAAAAAAAAAATATATTGGTTTTGATAAAATTTTGTTAAATTTTGATATTTTAACAATTTAATAATAATACTTTTAGACACATGGAAAATAATCTTTTTTCTAAGACTAATTTTTTTCTAAGGCTAAATTTTTTTATAAGAAAATTAGCTACTTTCCACGGTAGCGCTGGAGCACAACTATCAGGTAGAATTTTTACTTTTTAAATAGTAATTTTTGCAATATTTGTAGCAAATTTTTACTTTCTAATATTAACATTTATGATTTTCATAAGAAACGTTACTCACACTGTGATATTTCGTCTTAGCAGTCATAAAAATTCGTTCACACGTAATTTTACTACAAAAATCATAAAAATTACTGCTTCAAAAAATAAAATTTGCTAAAACTGCTATATAAATTAGTATTTCAAAAGTAAAAATTCAAAATGACGAGAGTGTTTTAATACTGTTGTGTCAAAAATTCAATTGTTTTATAAAAAAAGTAAAATTTACAAAAACAAAATCTTCCGTATAAATTGTGTCATTGTTATACAATGTTTGTTTGCTTTAATACAATTTTAAAACATCAAATATAGTTAATTTTTAATCAGGCCCTGGTAGAAAATAACCCAACCAAAATGGTTTAACTGCAACGGTTGGTCAATTTTTTGGGCCAACGAATAACAAAA
>JAWWEQ010013891.1:0-37765 GCA_035583055.1 Torymus tubicola | reverse complement strand
TGATCGCAATTCATAATTAAATTAACGAAAACGATCGAAAAATAAACGAGAACAGGACTATTAGATAAGTCCAAGTTCCCCGCAAAGACATAACTTCATACTTTTTCCGAGTTTTCACGAAGGAGAAAATGCATAACCCTGCCATACCACTGTATAAATATTTGTTTTAAACGTGTTAATTGATTAGTACAATATCGCGGCCTATCTCGTTTATTCCGATCTTATGAATAAGTTTGAACATTGAAACCCATTTTTGTCAGAACTTCTGAAAGTGGACTTATGTCTTTATGCCTCGGAGCTACAGATTTGTATACCTCGATTGTTTATATGTATATGACATCCTCTTTTGCAACTAAATTTTTGTAATCCGAGGTGATCTGATGTCTTAACGCGTAAGACAACATGGCTTAATGATTAATAATCTGTATACACGTTAATATAATCAGCTCAGATATAATGGTATAAGACATTTCAACGATAGATTTTACGAACCAATCGTTGGTATATACTTAGATACATTTGCATTCGTAATAACAACATGCTTCTATTACTACGCCTAGAAGTAATTTAATTCTAATAACTTTAATGAGTTTCGTAGCTTGCTTAGGAAACATCGAAAAAATTTCCAGTAATAATGTGTAACCATTAACTTCAGTGTTGAGCTTTACGGAATCAGAGATTTTTAGTTGGACCTTGTATACTACCGTCACTGCCATTAACAATCGAGAAGATAATACACTTGAAGTTTAACCAGATTTTTTTTATCTTTCCTATATAGACGCAAATCACTTCTTTATCCGATAAGTTGTATTCGATCGTTTACCATACACACTTTAGACGATATACGTACCGAACAAATTGCGGCAATTACTCATCGTAACGCCGCACCCTCGTAAACTACCTCATTATTGTATAATTTTCGTAAATTCTCAGCCGACGGCTTGACATTCACAATGGCTACTGTGTGCTCTGATTTTAAATTGCACTTGACCTAATAGATCGTTCGTTATAAAGTAATTTTAATATTTCTAATAAGCATTTAACAATGGCGTGAATGGTCATTTTATGCACAATTGAAAAGAAATCAGATTTCAACACACTTTTCCATGTGATTGAGAATAAATGGAATTATAAGACACATTTTATGTTTTTATACTACATGCAATTTCTATTACCAATTGAATATAAAATTTGCTTCATAACTGAAGTTTCAGCTCAATCAAATAAAGTATAAAGAAATCTTTAATTTGTTTTTCGTTTTGTATAACACATTGGTAATCACAATGAAATTTTTAAAGTATACTCATTTCAACCGAATATAGTTAACTTAAACATAAAACTACAACAACCAAATATCCATATAGCTATCGCGACGTTAAACTTTTTTCAGCAGTGTACACAACAAAAAGGGACGATACTGCAAAAAACATATTTTGCTGTAACTTATCAGAATTTTTTTAAGTCTTGAATAATTTTTGCAACATTATCGCATTTGATAAAAGTATTCGATATTTTTGTATTGATATTACATAACAAATCATATATAAACACACACGAATATACTTGTTTATTCCCTGATATGTTGTTACCAATCTGATATACATACACGTGTTTCATCCCCAATCTATTTCTTAATCATGCTATAAGGTTTTGCCAAAAAATTCTTTCGAAACTTTCTATCCGCATGAATTGGAAAATTTTTCCTTACATTTTTCCTAAATCTAATCCAAACAAGACTTTTCTCCAATCGCATATTTTTCACGCACAATGTAACAACAATTACATCAAGCTATCACCGAACAGAAAATTCACAAATCTATATACAAATATGCACGCTTTCAACCTTTTTTTTCTTTTGGCATATCACAGAGGCCCGGCTATACGCATCCGTGCAGGTTCGATCACAGTGAAGAATCCCGAGCCAGGTCACCAGGAACGTGCTGTTATCGAACGCATTAAACATCCACAGTACATGATGCCGGTGCGTTACAACGACATTGGTCTGTTGAGACTTGAGAGACCTCTCGATCTAAACGCAGCGGTGAGGCCAGCCTGCCTTGAAGCTGATAACGAGCTGCATGGCAAGACTGCCATTGCAACTGGATTTGGAAAGACATCGTTTGGTAGGTATTGTCAGGTAGTTTAGGTACTATGGGGGAACAAAATAAAGTTCTATATTGTTTTATACTGTATATCTTATGGTATTATTAGAAAAAGAAGGAGTTTGATTGATTGTATATTATATATGTATATGCTTTCTTTTTATTGCAATTTCATTAAAAGGTTGTTAGGTTTTAATACTAAATTTAAAAGAGAAAGTAACTTGTTCAATATATCTACAACTTGGTTATTTATTTTTGGCATTACACTACTTTAGTTCAAGACTAATTAAGAACCAGATCAACTAAATTTACTCGACAATTTAAATAAATTCTGACTCAGAAAAATCAATTTATAAATACAAATCGATTCTAAAAGTGATCTAGAGCATCAAACTCGTTGATGAATCATTTCGATGATTAATGTTTAAAGTTCATGTATATAGACTTGTAATTTAAACAAAGCTTATATACAAATTGAAGAGATTATCAATTTATTCTTAGATAAAGCAAATTAGTATGAGCTAATTTACTGAATTTTATTGACTGTTTAGGGCTGAGGGTGAGGGTAACTTTTGAAACATGTAACGATAAACTTCATTCTATATATTATTTCTTATTTTCTTAGACAGTGAAACCGGTAGCAATGAACTGCTGAAAGTTCAGCTGAATTATATTTCCAAGGATGAGTGTGAGAAGGGCTTTAAAACTGATTTGGGTGGCAAGCAGTTCCCAAGTGGAATTATACCAAATATGCTCTGTGCTGGTGTACTAACAGGAGGCAAAGACACGTGCCAGGTAAACTATATATAAAATTGAAAATTGTTTATATAACACCAAATTTGGAATTCAGGTGAAGTTTTTAATTAAAATACTCTATTTTAAAGTCTGCTCAATATTCGCTTGACATTGATCTTAAATTTTACTAAAAGAGAAACGCAGCTTCGCATCTTATATAAATAACTAAATATTATGTGCACTACTCAATACGTATAGCTGCAGGAAATAAATAATTTTTGGCTGATGCTATTTGTATAAGAAAACTATAGTATATTAATTCACAGAAAGTTTGTTTTGTATTAATATGATCTGACTAAAGAAATTATGACCCGTTATATATCAAAGGGCACGGTAGCGCCCTGACGACAAGTATTATGTATCTATACTTTGTGTATATAAACATACCGTACAGATAGCAGAGGCAACACTTATTTTTTATTTACAGTATTATTTAAATAAAACTATCATTTTTTAACCAAGTTTCCTTATCGACTTACAAGTCACTCCTACTAACCTACTTAAATACTAAAACGTTACAACCATTATTTTTTTTTCTTTCAACTTTACAGGGTGACAGCGGTGGTCCACTCCAACGTGTCCTCAAGGAACCATACTGCATGTACAGCATCGTCGGTGTGACGAGTTTCGGTAAGTTCTGCGGTTTTGAGAACTCACCAGCTATCTACACTAAGGTCAACACCTACCTCGACTGGATCGAGAGCGTCGTCTGGGCCAAGTAACCTCGCCTATCGTATACTAAAAATGAAGAGAGCTCGGTCGTAGACGTCGGCGCCGCGATTCGTTATCTGCTCTAATTTCCTCGGAAAAGTGTACTAGAGAAGTAGATCAAGTTTATCGCTCGTAAATATGTATATGTATACAAATTGATTGGGCTAATTGCACGAGAGAGTGAGAGAGAGAGCCCCGCTGTTGTTTTGCACGCGCGATGATATAACGCGGATAATAAAAAATTTTTTTTTCTTATTCTTCACGAGGAAAATTAAAAGGTCAATGGAATTTGAAAAATATGAAAAATATTGAATAAAATCGCGTGTTTGTTGTTGTTAAATGTCTTTTTATTTTTGTAAATTTTATTTTATTTGAATATATGTATAACGACACGTGAATTATTGGTACTCTATATAAAAACATGTTTTCTTTTAAGCACCGTCTATATCAGACAGTACTCGAATACTCAATCTGCAAACGCATATCGCGGCAACAGCACTTTGCTATTTTTATTTTCAACAGCCAGCTTAACTGAATTTATATAGATGAAAGTTTTTAAAATAGACTCGTGGAATTTTTCAACGCTCGTGTCCGATGTTTATACCAATGCCTATTAAACTGTTTAAAAGATATAAAATAAAACAAAGTTATTAATAAATATAAAAAGTTCTTCTTTTTATTTAAGTTCCACTTTCAAGAATTTGATATCTAAATAAAATACGAATATATATAGTATCTTTCCATTCTATTATTTCATTAAAAATTTCAAGTTTCCATCGAGCATGTGATTCGTGCGTGTTATACGTATTCATTTTTAGGATTGACAATATAGGAATATTAGGGAAATAACAAGTCGTCAGTAATGTTTTTTTTTCCAAGAACACTTATTGTTTTTATTTGACTACAATGCGTGTGTGTGTGATAATATACATCGAAATACATTTCATTCTTCATTAAGGCTACGATGATCCTTTTTATTTTTTATATCTACAAAATCATTGGCGGTTAGTATAATTACAAGTAAATTACACTCAGCGACCGAAGGCAATTTCAATCACATATCGGCCCATTCCCACGTATACGAGTAAAATCCAAGTAAGAAGTAAAATAATAATGTATAACAGCTGAGAGGATTCAAGTTAACATGAAAATCAAAGCGTAATAATTCCTTAAAGACTACAGAAGTAAAAGACTCCTTCTCCTTTTCTTTCATATATATATATATAATATGTATTCGCTTTTCCTCCTCCGTTCGAAAAGTTCATTGTTCTTCTTTCACATTCAATTAAATATATTGCAAAGTCTACAATTATATTCCTCGCGTATACGATGATTAAAAACAAAAAAAAATAATAATAATATAAAGACATATCTACAAATGGCCCGAACACATTCACACAAGATACGACGCTTCATCAGGTACAAGTACACGTTCGCACGTTCACACAATTAAAATGTATAATAATTAATAATAATAATAAAATTTTTCAAAAAAAAAAAAAAAATCATCATCTTTCTCCTTCCTAAACTCCCTCTCTTGCGTAAAACATTTGTATATAAATATATTAGTAACGATTAGTTCATTTTTTCTCCCGCGTAACTCGCGTTGCTCGTCGATGCATTTATATAATATAATAAAACTCCCTTCTTTCCTCTTCATTACAACGCGGCATACGATGTGTGCGACAAATAATCATTTCTCATATCTCACGCTTTTGATCATACATTTAAAAAAAAAAAAGGAAAAACAAAAAAAAATAATAAAAACAATTAAAATGAAAGAACAGACCTCTTAACGCGATCAGTCCCTCCCGATTATATGTGCAATAACGTTATACAATGCTTTGGCTTCATCGTCGAAGCCTCGTTGTTTTTTTTTTCTTTTTTTCATCATAAAATAATTTTCTTCTTCTTTATTTCTTCATCAACAATCGTCGCGGTTTTTGATCACTCTCGTGTGTGTGCGCGTATATTCGGTAAAAGAATAACGATAATAAATCACATATATCCCGCGATCGTAGAAAAATACGCGCATTAAAAATCGATTTTTTTTTTTTTTTTTTGTACAATTAAGTCGACGTACAATAGTATATATATGTATACAATATTATAATAATCCCTTATTCGTTTTCTCGATAATCGATCGCGCGCGCGCGCGCGCTTTCAATTGAAATAATCGTCTCTTATATATATTGTACCCCCAGGCGAACCGTCGTGACGATAATTCCAGAATTGACAAGAGTAGTTTTGCAGGGTTTAAAAATAGTAGTGATAATGTCTATATGTCTGTGTTCATATGCGGATTATAGGTGGGATGGGAATGGGTGGGAGAGATAAGAAGTATGCATGTATATATGTTTATATATATGCATGTGCAAAAAAAAAGAAGAAAAATCGCATTCAACACGATTTTTTTTGTATAATATTTATCATCAGGACACCTAAACAACTAGTAGAAACCTTTCGCCATCATCGATTATATCGCTTCTATCCTCCATCACCTCATGTTTTATCTATTCAAACATATCTCATATGCCAGTCTTAACAATCTTCCATCCGAATAATCCTAAAAACGTATTCGTCTTATCACGGGGAAAAATACATTCTTATCACGTCGAAGGCTTTTTTTCGCACGCCCGTGTGCACGAGTACATTATACATATATATATCGTTAAGAAAATACATAGGGGGGATTAAGGGAGGTGTATATAGGATACAACAAATAAGTACTCAGAATTACTCGAGCCGAAAGATCGTTAAATTCTTATGCACATATACATATATATCTATATAAAATGTCTAATGCTCTTTTGTGTCTCATATATGTATATATGGCTACTACTTCGTTGTATTACAGAAAGGAAGAACAATAAAAAAAGAAAAAGAAAGAGAAAGAACGTCGTTGTGCTGGTTTACCTTTTTGTTTTCTCGATTGGGACAGTTAATGTACTCGACTGTATACGCTGTAATAATAATCGTAACAACAGCAATTGATACAATATGGGAGATTACGACGCAGAGGAGAGAGAAAAAGAGAGAGAAAGAGGGACCACAAGTTGCTATATTTTTCTCTCGTTTATGCAGTATGTATATACCTTTCGTTGCAGTATATTGTCGCTCGCAGGGTTCGTTAATAAAAAAAAAAAAACAAAAAAAAATTATTATCATCGATTATTCGTTACGTCAGTCTTGAAAGGTTCTACATTTAAATAAGCTAATATACATATATACGCGCTACTGTGGTCCCTTCTCCTCTTTCTTCATCTCCTCCATCTCCCACGCGTCCTCGTTGTTCATCCCCTCGCTTATTAACAATCGCGAAATCGGTCTTCATCTCTCTCCCTCTCTCCCTCTTCGTGTTCCTCTTCGTCGATCATTTTCCATTGAAGTCTCTCGTTCTCTCATCTTCGACGAGCCGTGGCGGAGGCTACGACGACGGTGGCGATTATATATGGCTTGTCTCTCGTTCACTCTTTCGTGATTGCGTAACCTGTTAGGACAGAAGATAAGGAAAAAAAAACTATAGATTATCAATTCCGTTCGCTCGATTTTTTGGTAGGTGTGTATAGTGTGTATAAATTTAGACGCAGACGCGTGGTTTGGCAGTTTTGGCTAGTGATAAGTATATGTATATACGGTTACTAAGAGATAATCGATTGCACGCTGCATTTAGAGAATCGAAACCCGAGATAAGTGATTTTATTGACGATGAGTAGAAGAAGTGCGAGTTTTAAGTGTTTTTGTATAACCGTGCGCGATGATAACCGTATGTATATATAAGATTTATGTATTCTCAAGAAAATGCGTTATAAATCAGCAAACGAATGACTAGAATTTACGCTTATATATCACAATGATCATATCGTACGTTTCACTTATCAAGTATTTTCGATATATGAGTCGCCACGTCGTATCCTGTGTATGCGTACGTGCAATAATTTCATTTACTCTCTATCCATAAGTATATTGCACCATCAATATAAGAGAAACGAAAAGAAATCCCAAAGGTGTTTACCTTCCCTCCCATTCATTGTAAGTAGTACCGATCGATATTGTGTTACAGATAAAAACAATTATTAAAGCGCAGCCCACGCGGGGCAACTTTACTTCCCAAAATGAAGAATCACGAAAACACATAGAACGCTTGCATATATAATGTGATAACGATTACGAGTAATCAAACATTGCAGAGTGTTTGAAAAGTTTGACAAGAAGGTTAAGCGGATAAGGTAAGGACGGTCAACCGCTCGGACCACAAGTATGTGTATATACCTCGATTACCTCGTATCACGTATTTAATAATATGCAGAATGCACGTATGATTCGACCTCGTACCACCGCATACGCGTCATATCTATTTATCTGCATTCGGTGCCAAAAAGAAAAAAAGACAAATACCGCATGCAACACGCGTGTAGTTATACACGGATGTATGTATGTACATATATTGTTATCGACATGTTTTATCACATTAGCGAGGGTAAATATATAAAATATATTACACGCAGCATATATACATAAAGTAAAAATCCTTACCAAGCGATCGAGCTGAATGCGTCCGTGTCCTTCGCACTCTTTATCTCCTCTCCTTCTCTAATTCATTCTCCATTGGCGTCACGCTATAACGAAGGTTATTCCCATTTTGTTAACTCTCTATCTCTATATCTCACTGTCACGAAGACGCAAGGGAAGAAGAAGACCAGTCGCGAAATTCTTTCTTCTACATGTGTGTGTGTGTATATATATATACTCTGGCGGACGGATGATGGACTGAGGGTGACTACAACGACGACGACGACGACGACGACACACAGGGGATGTAGTATATATGTAGCGGTTGCTGCTACTACTGTTGTTGCTGTTGTTGTTGTTGTTGTTGATGGTTGTTGATGGTGATAATGCGGTGGGATCGACGACGATAGCGTGACGATATGAGGATGATCGGTGGTAGTGACGCGTCACCAGTAAGGCGAGTCGTTGTCAAGATGTTGCCAAGAAGCAAATTCACTCCAGGTACGCAGATGGACGCGTGTTGCTTCGCCGGCTGGTCGTGCCATGCTGTCTTTATCGGGGATACGTCGGACTTGATCGAAACCATTGTGCGCTGAACTTGGACCGCAGCAAGCGCTTAGTAACTCAGCTACCTGCTCCTCCAGTGTCGCCTATGTTATAGAGAAAAAAAAAGGGAAGAAAAGAGGGTCATGTTGGTCGTTGACATGGGCTTGGTTGAGTTAAGTTTTCGTTGAGTCCACGATGACGACGCGCGTGAGATACGACAGAGGATGTGGAAGTGTTTAGCAGTGCTGTAATATGTATACTTTTCGGAGTCTTTAAGTTTCATATACTCTGGCATCATTATTTCTGTATATGGAAGTCGTTAGGCAAAACGCTCAATGGATCGCTTAAGGCTATATGTTTAAGTGTTCACACTCCCACTCATTCTCGGTGCACAAATCTACATGAATCGACACGTATTTCGTACACAGCGAATGCGTACAACGGTACTTGACGTCGGAAACATTATTATCGCCCTTGTCGTAACGTATACGATTTTAGCAGTAAGCTAGTAATAGGCGTATATGTATGTGTATATATATTACAAGTAATGCGTGCATATGACTATCGTTATCTACGTGTATATATATATGTGCCATTAAGTATCTAATATCTATATACAGTCGCGTGGCCTGCACTTCGACATCCCGAACATGGCGTCGGGCCGTTACCACGCCACCCACGACTCTCTCCACATATATTTATATACACACGTGCTGCATCATACGAATAGTCTCTCCTGCGACTCTCTCGCTTGCACATGCAGACAACACACACATATATAATAGGAACAACGAACAAATTATAGGATTCTGATTCGCTCTCTGTCCCTCCCGGGCGAAGCAGACACGAAGCATGCAATTTTTAGGCAAGAGTGCAGATGGCAAGTATTAAGAGAGTGATAAGAAAAAGAGAGAGCGCGTGTGCGTGTTAAGGCGCTCTCGTCGTCGTCGTCGCGAACTCATCGGCCTCGTTAGCGATGCTCACGTCGCGCTTCTTCTTGACGACGTAGTTGGCGCCGGCGTTGTTGTCCCAGAACTCCTGGCCTTCGCTGCGGTATCGCACACAGAAGTCGCACTGGCGTGATCCGCTTTCTTTCGATGGTAGTGGTAGACGGAAGCGGAAGGTATCGTATAAGCTGCGTACCGGTGTTGCTGCAACCAGACCAGGTTGTTCCACATACGTGCATGGTACGTCCTGGAAGGTCTTCCAGTTGTCGAAGGTCGCGCGTATCGTCACATCCTTATCGTACGCGAGATTCTTGACCTTAGCTGTGCCGATTAAGCAGTTCTCCGCCTCACGTACGATCACGTTCTCCAGGCTGACTGAGTTTTTGTCCAGGCGGTTGCGGAAGGCCAGGTAGTCACTAGCTGGCTGAGCAAAGCTCGTCTCCCAGGGACTGTGGTCCTTGAGCGTCTCAGTTTGCGTGTCGCCGTTGCTATATGAGATACCGGAGGCGTCCTGCAAACGGGCCAGATTCGCCACGTACGCGCTCGTCCATAGGGGTGGCATGTTGCTCGGCTCCGACATGACGCGCACCTGCAACCGAGAAGATGAACGGGAAAATTTTATCCCGATTAGTATGAAGATGAAATTTTGATGAAATAAGAGAATTTAGAAGAGTTTTTATCGCATATATAATTTTCAAATAAACATCGAATTTTATATAACTAATTCAGAATTTTGTGCGTATAGATAAATTCAAAGAGATTATGTTATGGTTGACGGAGTTTAGGAATCCCGAATTTAATATGATACATATATATATGAAGATTACATTTCTGTTGAAGTCAAATTTTATCCGGCAAAATTCAAAGTCATTAAATTTAATTTCATTTATCAATTTACTAAAAATAAGTTTGATAAAAAATATTCTCGTATCGATTTAGCTTAGCTTTATTTTTTTTTCCTCAATCGAGAGAAGGCAAAGAAGTAAAAAAATCATCTAAATAGGTATCCCTAATCTAAACAAAACACACAGCTCGAGTTAAAAATAATTATGCATCAATGCCGTTACTGCAGAACCGACGCGGTGATATTCTTTTATCAGTGACATTGTGCTGAAAATTAAAGCTCGTTCCCTCTGATAACACATATGTGTATATGCCATTCTTGGGCGTTGTATAAAAAAAAAAGAAAAGATAAAAGGGAGTTCACCACTTTAATTTGTTCTTTTTTAGCTCTGATAGTGCTTAATATTGCAACAATGAGGCTGTTAGTGCACTTTTATGCAACGATTAACATCGAAACGATTGAAAGCGATTGCTGTCGCTTGTTTTCACTAATTAGCATACAAAAGAACGACGGATTATAATAAAAACAATGCATTATGAAAAGTAACCGCGAAACAATGAAAAAAAAAAGAAACTCTGATTCATTTATTGCAATTTTAAAATTTAAAAATACACGGAATTCGGTCAAATATATTTTTACGACGCTTCACGTTCAACTCACACTTCAAGATCGAATAAATTCTTTCAACAAATAAGAGCGATACGATCCACCGATCGCATTATCATAGGTGCATATCGAATTCCTCCGCGTAATCGATCAATTGCATGTATTACACATTTGCAAACTTCTCTCTTATACACACGCGACATTAAGTCACGTATAAAGAGGCCACGATCAATCAAGATTTAACGTAGCATAAAAGACACACGTTCCATTATCGCTATACTTAAGCGTGGGGGAAAATCGGAAAGCAGAGTTGTCTGCGCGAATCATGCCATATACTCGGCATGTATGTTATATATATATATGTATAATATAATATCTTATAGACGCGGACGTAATTATACCGTGCGATATTCGCACACTTCTCTCCTATATTTATCAGCTTTAATAAATATTTGTAAAACTCGGCGTGTTAATTGCAATTTTTGCGCTTATCGCGGCGACGCGCGGAGAGCAAATTTATGTTTCCTCGATCGAATGTTCGCGCTTCTACTCTTGACTCCATGTAATCGCGGTCGTCCGAGTGCTGATATATGTATCGAACGGGGCAACTATTTTTAAGGGTGTATACAAAAAAAAAATAACTTGGCGAAGAAGAAAATTGGTTCGAATGTATTGATTATAGGCGTGAGATTATATGGTATAACTGCTGTTGTAATTTTTATGCAATATAATTCATTAGAGTGATTTACAACGCGGTGGCTATATGCAATAATGCATTACTCATGTGACTGGAATTGTATTACTCTGAGAAGTGGTCTGAAATAAAGTGTCCAAAAATAGATAGATATTGAACGTAAACGTCTAATTAAACAACGCGTAAGGAACTATCGCACATCCGATCTCATTTAATCTCCGACGTAAGACCTTGTAATACCTTTTATAAGCGATAAACAAATGTGAAAAAAATTTTATAACAGGTTATAAATTTCTTCGGCTCTATGAAAGCATTTATATCTGCGCTAATTATCGCGTCTATAATTGCGAAGCAATTAAAATCACTTAGTTAACGTATACGATCGTTTCTATAAATATAACACTAATATTAATGAAAAGAAAACGGTTTTCTGTGTAAAATTTAAGAAAAAATTCCGTTATGTCACATCGTATACCTATAATACTGTATTCACTGTATCGCGCGAACCGTAACTGAACAAAATAAGACACATTAATTAAAAAACACAATTGAATCTACAGCAGATACTTGGTAACTTTATCGTGTAAGTAAAGCATAAAATTTTAATTAACATCCAATTGAATGCTGACAAGGCGTCGTTCGACACGTGTTATTTTCAAAACTTTCCACGTTACAGTGCATAATTTGAAAAAAAAACGTTACAACTTATGACACTCTACAAACATTATATTATCTTTTTTGTTTTTCTAATCTTTGAGATAACTTCTATACTTATTCTTCATACAATCTAACGCTTCCAAATATTATCCGCGTCACCGTTCAAGTTGTTTATAATCTCTAGTTTACACCGAACGCCAAATCATCCATAAACAAAACTTAAACAACATAACACATCATCATCACCCCAATATATACCTATAAAATTTGACTTCATATATTTTCAATACATCCTATACTATTTTTGTATACACTGAGAAAAATGTACGTAGTCACTACTACTATATCGTATAGTTGTCAAAATATAGTTACTATTTTTTCTATTTTTTTTTGTTTTTTTTTTAAGTAAAATATACATATTTTATTAGTTATTGCCCTGGTAGAAAATTTAACATGTTAATCAAATGGTAGCATTTTCTACCTAAATATATTTCTACACATTATTGAAAGTATATCAAACATCATAATCACATGGTCAAATATTGACAGTGGAACGTGATTTTACGATCGTAAATTAAACATTTATCTTTAACAATAAAACAATGATAGCGTGACGTGTTTAACTCCAAAATTAACCAATAATTATAGCAAACGTATCGTTAACGTTTAACATTATCATCATTATCAACCATATTACACCACCATAGTAACTATATTTTTACCCACATACCATTCTCACACCATCAACATTATAATAATAATCTCCCCTCTTACCTGAGTGAGTGGCCTGCCGCGGTCATCAGCGAACACGACCCTCTTCTTGTTCCGCTTATTCTGGGCGGCATTGTCGCTACTTTTCAGCAGACCGTCGAGATGTATCGAGCCGGAGGCCAGGCAGGGCCTGATCTGCGGCGGCACGGATCTATTAGCGATGGGCGGCGTCGTAACCATCAGGGAGCTGTAGAGCAGGGAACCGTACACCGGGGGACTATGTCCCAACAGAAGCTCCGACGGTATTGCTATGGAACACATCTAGATCTGTAATTCGCAAGAAGAGAGAAACAAATCGTTTTGGTTAATTGATATATATGTGCTATGGTGTATAGTATATGTTTTATTTGGTATATATATAAGACATGGGACAGTAGTGTATATTATAATCGTGCATTGTACAGTACATTGACTAATAAACCCTAGGGTAATGCAAAATACGTAGTTTTAGGTTTATAACTATATAGGTTTTATAGCGTTATTTTATTCGTATAGTTGGTGGATAGCGAAAATAGTAAAGGAAAAAAAAAACGTGAAATATATGGTATCAATAGCGGCTCAGCTATATACATTATCGTTCGGTCGTTTCATAATTTATATATAGGGACTCGTGTAAATAAGTACGGAACGTCTTTATCGAAAAGTATATACAACAGCGATAAATGGCAAATATGAGAGTTCTATCGTCGAATTATCGCCACCATATTATTTTTTTAACATTTTTCATACTTTTACCCACTACTAAAACCCGATCTCTTGCCACTAAACCTCCATGATGCATGCGGTATCCTCGTAAACATCGTCTTCCGTACACACACACACATACACTCTTGTATCTTAAAAAAGAAATTACAGATACGTATATATAGTCAAGCGAGAGTATATGCTGCGCGAAACTTTCCGAACATCCTCACTTTGTGCTTCCGTATCAAATAACGATATATGTACCGCAGGCCGACAATAAAGCGTGATTCACCCCATCATATTATACTTATTAATAACACGCGTCGATTATCTAATTTTCACAACGCGGGTTTTCTTTTTTATTTTGTTTTTGTTGGTCAACGAAAATATAACCACCGATGATGGTTTTATAATACGTATTTGCTGTTATACAAATCGCATACGTACGCGTACATCTATTTATATAGTCACAATTCAATCACGACCGATTCCAGCACGTGTACACGTCATTTTTTATTTCATTAAGGCAAAGGGCTATACCAGTCGACTGAGAGAGAGAGAGGGAATTAATCGACGTAACTCGCTGACAATTTGTTGTCGTTACGCGTGATTGCTTCAATTCCTTCTTTTTAGCGACCCCGTTCGGAGAGTTGAATGCGCGAGCGAGCGTATATGTATATATACTTATAATACTAACGATCGAATCATCGAAATTACCAAATGATATATATTATTATTGTATTATTACTGCTATTGTATCGGTAACATTGATATAATTTAATAATTTTAAAATGAATTTTAATTTCGTTATAGGTATACGTTATATCGATTATGACGATTGTTATAAAACGTGGATTATTAAATTACATCAGATGACGTGTATGTACGCGCGGTTTCTCACTTAAGAACTAAATAACTTGCTTCCGTCACCCAGCCAAGTGATTACGCTTAATACTTTTTGAAAAACTTCCACTGCGCGTGCGCGGCTGCGATGTTTACACAAGAAAAGAAAATTGACACGTGTATATATATATACTGTCACTTTGTTTTCGGGCTATGAAACCTGCTTTTATATTGAAAAACGAGAATAAAGTTAATTACTTGGTTAATCCATTGTTTTGTTTTTAATGCGACCATGTAAATTTTATATAATTCCGTGATCGAGGTATATTTAGGTACAAAGTCGTTCCAAATAATTTTGTTGTATTTATATCGCGTATATACAATTGATAGTAAACGGTATTTATTAAATGCTATTTATGATGTTAAAAGAACAAAGCTGCGTAAACTTACAAAGAGCAGTTGACATTTAAATGAATTTTTTTTTAAACGACGATTAAATGAATTCATTTGTTTCGACGAATTTTTTCTAGATTCTTTTTTTTCACGATGTTAACTTCTTTATACAAGCACAACAAACGAACAGCTATTGCCTATACACTTTTTTTTGTAACATTATGTTTTTACCTTCTACATGGTATATAAAGTATCTTTAACAAACCATTGAACGAATAACGCTGTACACCATAAAAACTATCCTTCGTTATAATTACTATACAGCCAATTCAACCAATGCACTTTCTCCCTTAGAAATCATCTCGACAAACTATAATAATATATAAAATTCTGCGCCAACCGGAAACTAACTTGTATATATATATATATATATACCTCTCGTCACATTTTCATCACCGTCGCTCTCACGATTTCAACGAGTTTCAACACTTCTTCTTCTTCATCTCACTGTATATATATACATACATACATACACGGGTATACTATATATAAATATATAATACACTTTCGACTTTCTATCCGCGTAAATTGCGCGCGGGCGCACGGTGTCAGTGACTACCATCGACTGTCGCGTATATATTTAAAATACTCGCGCTGCTGCATCATGGTGTACATAGGACCCTAGTCGCACATTATTTACTTGTGTAGCTTTATCTTTTGACTATATACGCGGCGATTAGCGAGATGTTGATGCGTACGGTTCTAGAAGGTTCGGATATTGAGGAGAAAGAGAGAATATATTGCGTATAGATATTATAGTGCCAATCACGTCGCGAATGGGTTTGGGGGAAATTTACATATCGCAAAAATATTCGTGATATACATCCTATATAGAAAAGTAATTTGAAAAGGAGAGTTTGTGAAAGAGATGAAAAACAAGTTATCAGAGCTTTCGCGTTATTGAATAAAAGAGGGCTTCGCGTTTATTATATAATAAACCGATTCCGGACCGGCGAAGTTTATCGTAACGCGGGGTTATCAGTAGCAGCGCTTGCATATTTTTCTCGAGATGCATATATATATATATATCATGCACATCGTATATATGAGTGGTATATATATATATATATGTGCACGAGAGAAAAAAAAAATCGTGTTTTGATTGCGAATACCGAGGCGCACCACACCACGTGTTGTCTCTCTCTTTCTCGATGAATGAGACAGATTTTCCATGATCGGTTGTTTGCCGTTACGCGCAGCTTGAGCTAGACATTTGTTTGTAAACTTTCTACGGTCGCTGTATATTATAGTGCGATTCGAAATTGTGAAAAAGGCTTGTATGTTTGCGGGAATTGGAATTTTTTTCGTAAACGTATAGTGGAAGAAATTGCATATAAGTTCAAAGTACGTATAGTTGTTTAATAATTTGTAGTACAAGCTGTTGCGGAGAAATTGATTTATCGATGAAGTTTTCTTATTTTTCCCTTTGATTTAATTATATTTTTGCTTTTCTTTACGTAAATCTTATTGAAAATAAACTGCATAAATTCACATTATTTTATTATATCTTTCCATCTCAATTTTCCCAAATAACATCTTTATACACTACAGTCAAAACAACGTTTAAAAATACGCGTTAAAACAGAAAGAAGACGCGCTCTCGTTCTTTCTTTCAACGCATATATATATATATATACAAATAACTTGACTGTATAAATAAATTTCACCGCAATCTTATAAATACTCATCAAACAATAACTCCTTCTCCCGCGTTCCTTGTTCTCAAATCTCACGCCTTCATTCTTTCAAATCGAAGCACCTCATATAAAAATCACTTCTCAAAAATACACACCACACATCCTCTTGAAAATGATTTTTGCAAAAAAAAAAAAACAAAAAACCTATATAGGGAACCGCCCGACAAGGTCACACACGCGTACGTATACTCGCAGCGAGAGAGAGAGAGAAAGAAAAAGTCGTCCGATATGCCGATAATAAGCGGCGCCCGTGCGGTCGCGCATGCTCGAAAGAGAGATAACTCGCTCCGGGGTGGATGCACTTATGTGCGATCTTTTTTTTTTCCTCTCGCATTATATACGTATATATCTATATAAGTCGCGCGCGTTGCCGAGTCAGCGCGGTCGTCGCGCGGATATTTTCACGATATATTATATGTATAAATATGCACACGCGTGCATGGCGCTTCGAAACATGTTTACGGTTAAGGGATGTTTAGTATATATAAACGCGCTGTGTAATTTCCGCTCGCGTTTCTTTCTTTCTTTCTTTCTTTTTTTGCTTTTCGTATATACGCGTGGTATCTGATGTACATACATTATATAGTATAGATCGGCCAGTTGTTGCTAAGCAATTATATACATTTAGCGCGTGCATACTTTGTATTATATACCCACCGTTATAACTGCGTGCATATATTGCAATCTACATGTATACATATTATCGAAAACCCCCAAAACAGCTATATAACATACGCGTATATGAAATTTTCGAATTTTACCGCGTCAACGAACAGCGATTGCAATTTATAATACAGATCTGTCATTAATACTATACAACGCGCGCGAGGCCTCGATCGAGAATTTATTATAGTATTACTTAATCGCGCATCATGAGCATATATCGCGAGCTATATAACCATCGTGAAGCTGTTGCACTAATTGATACAATAGAGATGATGATGCACGAGACGAGACTCGAGCAAGCGTGCGGGCAGCTATCCAATTAGCACGTGAGTTCGATAGATATATATCAAAGCCAGATCTATATAAAATAAATTCATAACGGATCCCTTTGGTCCTCAACGCTTCTATTAATAATGTGAGGTGACTTCTCTCTTTGCTGTTCTTTTTTTTTTTCATTTATTTTTGAAAATTTTCTCGCTGATTTTATATTATTGTATAACGGAAGTGTATATAGCGTACATTATTTGTTTTTTTTTTCTGCGCAGTTAGTGTTGTTGGCAATGGTACTAGTGTATATTGTTAAATCAAAAAGATGTGTAAAACATTGAGCAAATAGCATTTAGTAGAAATAAAAAACGATGGAAATATCAAACTATAACAACGTCAGTTGTATAGAACACATAATGTACCGTCTACCCTCGACACACACTTTTCCATATATATATATATATATATACATTTACCCACTTATCTATCTTACATCTATTATATACATCACTATATAAAAACCAAAAAAAACCCAACAAAGTATATAATCTCTTTATTTTCCAAAAAAATCCGCACCTTATACCACCACTTGAACCGTGCACACAGTCTCCTCCACAAAATCTAAGATCGGGGACCGGTTCTCAATCAATCCTCTCGCCGCCTAATACGTGCCACAGACACAACCGTTGCTCACCGCGGCAAAAGCACACTGCGCTCCGTTTTCTCCTTCTTCTCCTTGCACACGCACGAACGCGCGGGAACTTCGGGCCACTTGCCAACAGTCACGCGCTCGCCCACTATATAGACAGTGCCGTTTAATAAAACGCACGCACGCGCGCAAAAGAAAAAATACAGAAAAATACGTAGAACAAGGGGTTGAGAGTTGAACGACCCTTATTTAAAAGGGACTTGAACGGTCTTTTACATGGACCGTGTGTGTGTGTTAAATTTCTATCGATACGATAGAGAGAGAGAGAGAGAGAAGGTCTGAACACAACCGGCACTACGACACGACTGAATGTCGGACGGAGTTTGCGATCGCGCGTACGGTGAGACGAAGGTACGTCGGCACATACACAGTGTGACTTCTAAATTTAGAGCATCGCGCGGGCAGTGTATATAGCAGAGAGAGAGAGAGCGTCGGGACGCCTGTGGTGGACGTCCCGCGCGCACGCGCGTATTTAATAAAAGGAACACGACGATTCCTCTCTTTCTCTCTCTCTCTCTCTCTCTCTCTCTCTCTCTCTCTCTCTCTCTCTCTCTGGCAGTGAGACAGAGAGAAAGAGCGGGGCTTTGTTATTTTTTGCAAGTCGATGTGTGTATACGTGCGAACGGAGAAAGAAAGAGAGGACGTAGGAAGGTTAATACTAAAAACGATGTGGATATACGTTTGATAAGAAACCCTATGAATTGTATATGTTCTATATAAGGCATATATACCGATATGATTTACAATATGACGGGTATAGAATTTTCCCGCGACGCCAGGAAAATCGTTTATTTTCGGGTACGCTATTTCCTATTTTGGCAGAGACGGGGGTATGATGCGTCATTTCTAAGAATCTATACCGGTATGTATACCGATTCAACGATTCGATCAACCAGGTTTATGTTGTTTCGTTTTTTTTTGTCAACGAACTAAGTGTTAATAGGTATATAAGCGCGGTCAAAGTGCGATCGACAAAGTATCATACTTGTAACAATATCTAATTTGGCGGTACGTCAAAGCCAATTTTTTTTTCAGCTACGACAGTATAGTTGCGCAAGATTGTATGTATAGGTAGAAGCATATCGCGTATATGTATATAATAATCTCCTTGAACCTCCGCGAGGGACGATCCAATCAAGTCGATTTCTCTCGCGCGGTTGACGCGCGCGAATATATACGATGATGCAGCTCGTATAATATATATAGCAGAAGTCACGAGACGACGTCGTCACGTTCGTTTCGTCGTTATAATATTGTTGTTTATTTTAGTATATATATATATATATATGCGGGGGGAATTGAATGATTGAGAATCATTGCGGCAAAAGGTTCGATATCGCGCGGTTTTTCGGGGAGTTGATTGGATTTATCGACGGCTTTGAATTGATATACATTATATTGCCACGACGCGCCGTTACTAAATCAACACCGTGACTGCAGCGATATATATATATATATATATATATATATATATATTCTTTTGACCGGCAATTATCGAATGCTGTCTGTTTTTTCTTTTTTTTTTTACAATGATGCAGTATTAATTGCAATGTCGATAAGTTTTAACTGGTGAGAAAAGTGCATCATCAGTTTCGGTTGACGACAGCGGTTGCTGCTTTAGGGGTACGAGAACCGTGAGAGATTTCGATAATAAAACTTTATAATTTTAAACGAATAAATTTAATTTAATGAAAAACTAAATATAAAAAATATTTACACAATCGCCTCCAGATCTCCACATACGCGTTGGTTTCCAACTTTGGCAGTTCAACAACGACCAATTTCCTCTCTCTCTATATATATTATCACTCAATCAACTAAATATATATAT
Organism: Torymus tubicola; assembly: GCA_035583055.1. NCBI lineage: Eukaryota > Metazoa > Arthropoda > Insecta > Hymenoptera > Torymidae > Torymus > Torymus tubicola. Next base: position 17,430 of record JAWWEQ010013891.1, on the reverse strand, counting down.
ATATATATATATATATCAATCACTTGTAACCCGCTGCACATAGATAAATTCACAAACTCAATTCCGTTTCCAGCACTATGTATATATTCCATCCATATATAAACGCGTGATGAACTTGTTAAAACTCTCCGTTAAATTCAGAACTAACAATCCACACATCTACAGTATACGAGCAGAGCACTGCGTCAGTCGTTACAAGCTCGCCGGCCACGAGCAAACTCATCTCGCGCGGGTCTCCGCCAAGCGTTTAATAATTCTCCGCGAGAGAGAGAGAGAGAGAGGAAAGTAAGATTGTACATACCATATCTCATATACTCGTTCTCCTTTTCTCTCTCTCTCGCTTCTCCCCCGCCTCTTATACTCTCTTTTTTAGATATTCCCTTCCACCACACTCGCTCGAAAAGCTTATCCGCAGCCGCTGCTCGCTATATATATATACGTAATATCGCGCGGTTCTCCTTCTCCTTCTCTCTGATTCTTCGTCGGGGTGAAAGAGTTTGTATGTATATATAAAAATACATTTGTCGATTTTTCCTTTAACGCGTGCTTTTATTTTCGCGAACGATGCTACTTACTATAACCCACCGCTGAGTAGGTGGAGCTAAAAATATTTTTCGGGTTTCGCCGGTTGACGCACGTATGTATATATACGACTATATTTAAGCTACTACGTGACTATTGTACGCTGCAAATAGGATCGTAGGGGTATATTCGGAGATTTATATATATATACACTGTTGTTTTGGTGCGGAATTTTTGAATGAAAAGGTTTTTGGGTGAGAAACAGGTGGTAGGGAAAGATGTGAATGATTTTTTTTTTATCAGATTATATGTATACGCACACGGTCATTGATTGAAAAATACGCGATAATTTTGGGAGATCAGATTGGTGATAATCGCGTGGGAGCGATGCGTGACACGATAGATTGTGTGGATTTGATGCACACAGTTAATATAATATAAGTTATATTTGTTATATAAAAATGCATGAAAATCAAATTCAAAAACCTCAAAGCAATATTCACATATCGACTATTAGCAACATACTATTCCATATACGTCAATATATACCAACAAATAAACAACATCATCGAGTCTATACAAGCAAGTATATATTTCTAATCTTGTCGTTCTGCAATTACACCAATCACGCCAAAAAATTCAAAATCAATCACACCAGGGATCACGTGATCAAAATAAAGCACAACGAGAATCGTGAAAACTCTCGTAACCTCATATCTCTCTCTATTCCCCCATCGCGTAAATTACACACACGCGCGCGCGCGCGCGCGCGACCGATCCAAGTATAGCCTATATACGCGTGTTCTGTCGAAGAAACCGTTAGTTTATCATATAAAATGCGACGGGGGTGGATATATAATATATGTATAAAAGCTATACTGCCGCTGTCGTCGTCGTTGGTGTTATCAGACGCATATATATAGCGTGCATTGCGATACCGCTCACGTGACGAGCTCGCGAGCTTTTCGGTTTATCGTGTAATATGTGTATGGCATATTGCAATGATTTCAATGCGATGGGCGATGATGATGACGTTGTGGCCCGTATATTTGAGTATGTGGAAAAACCGAGAATTGAATTACTAAACGATCGATTCAAGGATTATAGGTTAACAAGAGCTAGGAATTTATTATAATATATATAGTGAAAGAATTTATCGGTCAATTGAATATGCATATACGAAAACTTTTGTAAGTAGTCACGACTGCTATATCGTATAGTTTTCAAAATATAGTTACAATTTTTTTTTTTTTTGTGTAAAATATATATATACTTTATTAGTTATTGATACTACATTTTAGTATTATTAGCATTATTAACCATACTATTAGTAAATTTTACTATATAAAATATAATTGTAAAGATTTTGCGCTATATACATTATAGCAATAATAACTATACATTTTCATCTCAGTGTATGTATCTCTTATCGGTATCCATATAGGGAATCACATTGTACATGAAATTCGAAGAAACCTCTCGATACCGATGCTATATCGGTCACAGTTTCTCACCTTATCGAATACCCATCACCTAGTTATATTTAATACAAAAGCTACTCCTTAAAATCGACCACTTATATATAATTACGCAAATTACATAACTCAAGCGCGAGATTATACGACTAAAAATACACCACCACCCACTTCCTTTCCTCCTATACCTCGTTTTCAAATAGTTCTCTGCCAAAGCCGCACACACACGCACGTGCAACAACAATCGTATTACGCCTTCAAAAACTTCTCGCTTACTTATTATATATACTTCTCGCAAAAGCTACACGTTGTAACTAACTACCCGTGGATGATCGCGTGATGTGCATATGCCTCATGCTGACGCGATGTTCGGAGCCAAAAGAGAGAGAGAACTGCGCGCGCGTGTATGCGAGGACCGAAAATACCTTTAGTCGTGCGCGCGCTCGAAATTGCGCAGCACACAAGTCCGACTACCCATCGTCCTTATATTATTATGAGCCGGAGTGTAGAACGCACTATATGTGTATATAACATGGCGTATATATATATATATATGTGTGTGTGTGTGTTGTTACATATGAGGGTTCGGTTTGTTACCACTTATTGGTTATTTTATTTTTCGGAGTATAGTAAGCCTATATATTCTACATAATTCCTAATATACCGAACCCTACATGATTACCCAAAAATTATATTATATATTTTTCATTTCAAGCTAGCATAATATACTTATACAACGGTCCCTGCCATGCGTATATATCATACATTGTCTCTATATACTATATAACTATATACAGATGTATAAACATATATATATATAGGAGCGTGCCGCGAAACTACGCAGCAGCGCGCCAGACGGAGGCGGCCGCAGACTGCGAATCGGATCCGCGTGCTAATATAAATGTAACGACAGAGTGATATATATATATACATTATATACATATATATATATATATATATACACATGTATAAGCGAGATTTGGAGCTCGACCTTACGGAGATTTTTTATTTTGTTGTACGATGTGCATGTATATATGTCTCGAGTTGTCTGCGATTGCCTCGTCGAGCGTGACAGGCAGAACTTGCGATTTACAGAGCATGGTTGTGATTTATTGGTAGATTGGGATAAGTAGGTCGTTTTAGTCATTGGGCAAATTGCTATTGAAAGATTTGGGTTCGTTGGTTTAGAATGAAGGGGGTTGAGGTGGTTTGAAAAAGTTTGGTCAATATATAGTAGAAATTTAGCGAATATTGTTTGACTGCACAGATCGGACAGTACAGATTGAGGTTGGGAAGCGTATAATATAAATGCCAATGAATTGGCATCTTATGTTCTTATTTATACACGCGCTTGGTTCTTATATTAAAGACAGTTTAAACATTTAAACTAAATACCATTTATAATTTGATTCGAGTTTATTCGAGTACCAATTCGAGTATACACGATTTTAAAAACCAAAATAACTCAGTATTATCCGGCTGCGTTGAATCAGTCAGTATATTACAAAATTGCATAAAGACACCCGATCCATCAGTTTCGTATTTCTCTCCGATCTCTTTTTATATCACAACGCGCAATTCGCCAGAAATGACGACGAACTATAATAATCTTAACAACGATAAACAATAATAAATAATCTCTCAACTACGGTATACAGTCCTTACAAACTCTCTTACAACTCTCATACATTATATTATACACACACGAGGAGAGGAAAGTTTTGACCGACAAATTCTTTTTCTAAATCTTTTTCCTCTTAATGACACTTCACGCGCGTTATGCGACATGTGTATGCGTATATTTTTTATCTTATACAGTCATCAGCTATATCATCGAGCAGCAACGCCAACGATATATCAAGTTTCGGGTAATTCACCGACCAATACGCGATTAAATCAATTTCGCACGCGTCATCGCCGCAGCAAAAATACTATACCTATCACCTCGTGTGACGAGTCTAAAGAACACACACTATATAACCGCACGCAACCATTTCCTCCATTATAAAATCGCTTTCTCCCCCCGTTCTCCTCCTCTTCGGTTATAATATATATATACATATACATAAACATACGTGCTGACGTAACAGACACGTCTACCACCGCGTCTACCGTGTATGTATATATATAGTATAAGCAGAGCTTCATTCAGCTATTCGCGTTGACGCGCGCTTCGTGACATTCACGAAGATCATCGTCGTCGTTTCTCTCCCGCAAGTGATGAAAATACTTTAGCTCTATACATTCACACATAAACGTACACGTGTAGCTTCACCACGTGGTTTATATCCTTATAGGATTGACCCTTCCTTCGCGAACTTTCTTAATGTTATATACCCATCACGTATACTACTCTGTATACATGTGTAATAAATAACACACGAGGAAGACGGAAACTTTCGCTATATATATATACATATGTAGCCACGCGCCGGTCACGCGAGCAGATCGGCTTTGACGAATTTTTGTGCCGCGGCGCGCGGCGGCTCGTTAAATTCGTGCGATGTGGCAACATGATAAACCGCGTGTTATAAGATTTAGTTGCGTAATAATATCTATATATAGTATTGTAGACGGCACGCTTACACAGTGGCTGCTACTGCTGCTGCACACACAGACAACGATTAATCTATATATTAATTTCGATAATTGGTGCCGCCTCGGCATATACATATACGGATAACAAACATTAATTACGCGAGCGCGCGCGCGCGTATACGCGTTATGTCATGAAATATTTAATTAATTGATAATAAAAGCGACGAGATTTGTGTTGATTTCTTTTTTTTTTTTTTTTTTTAATTTTACTTTTTCGGCGCCGAGATTTTATCGGTCCTGGTGATGATGAGATATATATCACTGAGATCTATCTCGATTAATTTAATAATCGAGGTCTGATTTGATATGTTGAAAAGAAGGTCATATATATATAGTATAATAAACGAAAGTATTTATCATTTAACGTTGAAATGTATAATTTTATACATCAATTTGCGTAGGATATATTATTAGAATTTCATCGATGCACGAGGGGCAACAACTTTGCGCACCTGTTTACAATGAACTCCCTCTCGACGCTCGATCGCGTGTACTACATATCTAATAATCGACATATACAATAGATCTATATAACCTCGCGTTGGCTAATACCTCGTTCGCGCGGTTAAATCTCACACAAGTCCTCGTGACATATTCCAAGGTCACTCGACACATACACACATATATTGGCGTGATGACCAATTGTAAATGTGTATATATGTATATAGAGCGTTTGGCATTTTTCGAGCGGTGGTTTTATTTTTGGAACAGTGCCGCGTGTAGTGGTTTTCCCGCGGCAAGTGAAAATCTGTGTAGCTGCTACGAGAGAAATTTCACGGGCGATGCGTGGGAGTATATATATATATATATATATATATACATACACATAGCGGGGATATTGTGTTACGGTTTTCGTTTGAGTGAGAGGTGCACGCGTAGTTTCGGTATATATACATATATATATATACTATATTAGAAACGCGGTGAATATTGTAGGTCGGAATTTTGGATGAGTGGTATAGACTACTATGTGTGTGGGTTGGTAAGGGGAATGACAATCGAATAGGTGTGGCGACCATAGTCTTCGTTTTCTTTTTAAATTTATAATTAATCTGATAATGATTTTCATTGAAGATATTGGTAAACATACGTATCAGATTTGTAAAATTTTAATCTGGAATTCGTTGAAAAAAAATCGTATACCATCAAAATTAAGTATACACATCGTCGAGTATATATATATATATATAACACAAAGTGCGGACAATTGCAGGATAATTGAATTGCATGACCGAGCGTTTTTCCACTTTGCCATCGTCGTTACAATCCGTATATATACACTGAATTTTCCTCGTTTGAATTTAGCGGGTAATATAAGAGAGAATCAGCACACGCGCGCAGCTTATTTTTAAACGAATGAATCGTTCTGTTTACGCGCCACTATACATATATATATATATATATATATATATATATATATATATATATACGCATACGTATATGTATTCGCGCGAAATCGCACGTATATCTCATTAACTTTAACAAAGTACCATACGCACAGCCAATTTTTTTTCACATTTAATATGCTATATACAACAGAGGGGAATCCGAATATAATTTGCGCGCTGTATACGTAGAAATACTCTCGTCTGGACGTTTAAGGCGATTGGTATAATATACGTCAGTTGAGAGAGATCTTTTCAACCTTGACATTTATATGGAGCAGAGAGACAGACGAGCGAGACCGAAAAAAAGAAAAGAAACAAAGCGGCAGTGAAAGTGTTTTTAATATGTATGTATATACAAAGGTAGTGTATAGTTTCGTGCAACGTATACAAGTTGAAGAAATTTAGCAAGGTTGAATGTTCGTTTTACGTATAAGTATACAAGATATTTTTAGACGTGCAGCAATATACATATTTCGTATAAATATATATATCAATGATAACCGTTTTGTTTTTGTACAAATGAAAACTTCTAAATTTTCCCTGAAGAAAATACTTTTGAGGTAAGTAGTTTTTTACACCGATAACCAAAGACAATAGAACGCGAATGGATAACCTTATAAAAGTCAAAAAGATAATCCGTTGTTTTTTTTTCTTTTATAAGAACCTATACAAAAGCTATATACCCCCATAATCTTTATCTATATAAAATGCATATACATACCCACCCGATCGCCTACGCGCGCGCCAAGTCACTGCGTGCCGGCTGCGGGAAGAATTCCTTGACGCGATAGCCCTATACGCATTTACAATCCACTATATATATATACATTCGTGCGTGCAACAATGTAATAACATGCAAAACCGGTAATCCCGCGGTAAGATAGATTTAACACTTCCTATATAGGGCGTGGTTCTATACTTTGTCTCTGATAATACATTTTGAAGTGAACGTATATAACGCTCATATAAATTTTGGCCGAGTGAACAATGGTAATGTATATATAGGATTTACCGAAGATATAGAAAAGTTTCACACACTCACACATGGTACATTAATTTGTCTTTTTTTTTTGAGTCGTTTGATATCTGCATATATTGATTTATACGAGTATACATATATATGAAAATTTAAAGTGCTCTCGATATAAATTACATCTGGCCTAATGAAATTCCCAGACAGTAGCAAAGAAGTCGGCTGGTATATACGATAACAGCAGTATATATGGCAGTTAAATTTTGCTTCATTGATCCTCACACTTTATCTTCGGCTATTGAGCTTTTTATTGAACTCGACAGCGTTTGCGAAGCGCAGGGGCGAACGAAGAAGAGAAAGAAAAAAAAAATCTTTCACAACCACATGCGGTCCACGCAAAAATAAAGTTTGTATGTGTATGTGTGCAACTGCCAATCGCAAGATTTTTTTTTCTTTTTGGTATCGAATGGTTCTAATAAAAGCGGGTAGATATATATATAAAAGAATGTCTAATTGCATTTCGGTGAGTTTACATTATACATATAGTGTAGAAAAAAGAGCAGATACGTGATAAACATATAGTTTTTTTTTCTTTGCCAATTGAGAGAAAACATCGATTGGATTATTATTTTAAGAGACACGTGTTATATATGAACGAAGTTGTTTTTTTTTCTAATAATTTACGCGTGACAACAACAGACGTATATCAAAATTCAAGTAATTAATTATTATTTATCATATATATATATATACACACAAAAACTCAAACCACAACAGCACCTCAAGACGCATTATCATAGAGAGAACGAAAAGCCAGTCAACATGTTGCTATTCGCGTCGTTTTCCCCACCGTGACCTAATCTACGTGTGTAAATTCACGTGTATGTGCGCGTTCATTGAATCCCACTCGCCTTGACTACACACACACACACATATACGTTTAACCCAGAAAGAAACTATAAAGACCAAACCGCCGAAAATTCGCGTTATATACACATAGCCGCAGCTTTGCCAGATTCTCCTCTAAGGTCACGCAGGCATGAGAGGCTCTTCTTCTTTTTTCACGGCTATTTTCGCGAATGCACTTGTATACGTGCGTGTAATGGCCTCGAGTGGTGTATATACATATATATATATATATATATATATATATATATATATATATGTTACGCGATTAAGTGGCGCTTGATTGACGGGCACAGGTATGGAATATTGTGAATGTGTGTATGTGTAGATATACTCGTGTAAGTGAGTGACGATCTGTTGTTGTCAGGGTCGTAACTGAGCGAGAGACGTGAATATTCTGCGTTTTCTTTCTTTACTTTCGTGAAGTATTTGAAAGGAGCATTGATTTATGTTTTACATTTTGCTGTAAGAAATATATTTCTGGTCAAAGCACGACGCTTGATTATTTATTCAGCGTATCTTTAAATAAATCGTACGAGGCTAAAAATATATACCGGGACTAATTGTACAATGAATTTAAATGTATAACGATTAAGTGCAGCGCCAAATTATTCGCGTAAATGCATTTAATTTAGAGAGAATCCTTATATTCTATACATATACCTATATATTTTTCAAAGCTGTTTTTCAACCTTCGCGGAATATATGTATATTATCGTACGTGCAGCCGTTCTGTTATCTCAGCCTTATTTTTGTCTTTGACATTTAAAGTATAAAGGAGTCATCAAAATGCAGAATCAAAGATAAAATTTATATACATATACGTGCATGTGACACTTTAATTTTTTCGCGTAAGTATATTCAAATATATAAAATAATGCCAAGTTTGTATAATGAAATTAGCATTATTCACCGTCGCGATTTTATTTTCGGATACCTTGCAATCACGTATATGCGCGCAGCTCTTAACCTTCCACAGCTCCATCATTATATATATCCAAGTCACGTATATACGAGCTTTTCTTATTTTTACACACAACAGCTCGCACGAGCAGTTGCAAACTGTTTTCCTTCGAACGATTATAACACTTCTGATTAGGTCAATGCAAAACACCTCTTATATACATCGAAACTTCCCATTCGGATGTTATAACGTTTCGCAAAAACAAATTTTAAATCGCTACACTTTCCTTGTTCCATGATTTTAGCACATTCTTTTCTAAACATAAAAACCTTATGTATCAAAACTGTTTGCGTATAGGTATACGCATACACTTAAAAATAACACTCCACGCATGAGATAAAAATTTTTCCTCTCATAACCAACCGACAACATTAAAAAAAAAAAGAAACTACTTCGCTTGAAATAGTCTCAGACAGAAATCGTGACGACAGACACGCGCCGAGAGATAACAGATCTAACCGCGGATTGAGGATCGCCGATCGGTGAGTCGCGATGTGCCAGACGACGTATATATGTCTATGTATGTGAGTTACGACATACACGCGTACGCGTATATACGTATTATCGTATAGGATCTGCTGACACAACATATATATACGTAAAGCCCGCGATGAACAATGGGTGCGTGATAAGAATATACATATGTGATGTCTGAGTGTATATATATACATACGTACATACCTATATCGCTTATTTCTGGGACGTCCCAGAACTAAATTTTGGTATATAACTGTTATTTCTGGGACTTTTCTAGAGTCCCGACTTTGAGAGTTCGGCCACATGCGGAGTATTATTTCTTTACTCAAGCGTCCAACTCTGAGCGCAAGGTACCGAGATCCCAGAAATAATAGTTATAGATCTTTATATATATATATGGGAGTCTGGAATTGCAAAGTATATTTCAAAAGCATCAATTACCTTATACACACGCGAATAACATTAGCGAAGAAACAAACTCCATCCCGTACGTCATGGAAAAGTTATGAACCAACACGATTGCGCGATTTCTTTTCCTCGTATATATATTGTAACAGTAAAAACTTGTAAGTCTCTCACGGCGCCATGCGTCTGTATTCTATATAATACACGCACGCAGGCTCCGTTCTCTAGTTCGTCAACCTCGCGAGAGAGTAGCTAAAAATAGATCTATCACTTATATATATATATACAGGCTAGACTGCGAAAACCTGGGCTATATTAGCTATCAACGGTCATTAGTAAATTTTCCCGATACGAATTATAAGTTACGTAACGGCAGTGTATAGCTATAATGAAAGTTACATTTTACCCGACGATAATATATTTATATATATATACCGGATGCATCGTATATGTTAAGGACGCGACACTGGATTTATGATAAGAGTTTTCGGAATAGAACGAGGAAATATCGACATCTAGCGTATTGTATTAATATATATATATACGATTATTATTAAAAGCAGAAGATATGTGCGAAGATATATATGGTTATGTAACTTGAGGGGTGTATATATAGTTTTAAACAAATGCGTTATACACTCTATGTACTATATATAGCTTCCTGTTTTGAACTGACTGATTATTATATAATGGCGAAAGGTTAAAGCCGATGCGATCTCGAATTATCTCGTTACAGGCGCCGACTTTTGGCAGTAATGCGCGGAGTATAATTTCATGTTATACATTTGCTCGGAACTATAAATGATAATTAGCTATAGCTTATGGATTTTCTCAGTGTCCTTCGGTGAATTGTATAATAGAATGTTTCATAATATATATATATACGATCGTTTATATTTTTGGTTAAAATTCTTTACCTATACATTAATAATTCAATTCATTTACATATTTTCATTATAACAATTATAATCATCAATCTTAGCTCTCACACTAATATTATCCTACTCTCATTTCACGAGACTTTCAACAAACGATTCGTTGCACGTTAAAATAAACGGCGAGTATAGTGCATGATGATGATGTCCACTTGAGAATCGAATTCACCTAATTACAGAATCGGATCAAGTCGCCTATTTATATATATATATATATATATATATATATATATATATACTAGTAAACTTTTGTTATTTTTCTTCTTATACAATCTGGATTCGACGAAGAGAGAAGACTCGCAATGTATAACAAGCCGCACGGGGTGATTGCACTGTTGTGTGGATGGCGCGTGCACGCGATTGCCCGCGTGAATATGTATGTATAATACAAGGCGAATGAATGGACGGGTCACGTGGCTGTATATAACTGCTCGTGTGTGTATATATATATATAGTAAGTTGGCGGTGTATGGGTTTCGAAAAGACGTTTTATAACATTTGTTTTATTGATAAAGGTACGTTTACGGCCAACTTGTTATGTAATATAAAGTTTATTATTATTTTTTGTTTTAAATTTCTTTAAACGATAAAAAGTATAGTGAAAGTTGTTATTTGGAATATTAGTTAATTTATTCTACGATGAAAATTCTCTATCGCTTACTAATGATTCATAAAATATATATACACATATATGAAAAGAGCAACGTCTGCGCGTGTCAAGTGGATTTGCGTATATATACAGACACGCATAAGTCGACAGTAGATTATAATTTCGAAGCGTATATAAGCTGACAGCTGCGCATTATATAGGAAAAGTCTTGGATATGCTTTAACCGTAACTGCCCCATTTGGAAAGCGTATATCTAATTTTTTTTTCCACACAGTGTCAACACGTGTACGAGCGTAAAATGGAAAATTAATTTTACGAATATACACTGTATAACAGAATTTAATTCATTAGTTTACGTTTATGGCAAATATAATTTAGCAAATTAGCATTGGTTATAAAATTGGTACAAACAGAATATTTACGGAATGTTTCAATAAATTTGAGATAACAGAAAAAGCAATACTTTTTTGTAAACAACTAATGCTCACTATAGAAAAAAAAGTACATCCATGCGTAAAAACCTTAACTCATATATATCTATATACAATAATACAACAAATCGCTTTAAAAAAAATCCAAAACCACAACGTGATCCCACCAAAACAATTCTTCCTACCATTTCTCTCACTCATACGCACTCAAAATACACCACACAACAAGTGCCAACACGCAAATATAATAGAGCCAACTCGAGCGCTTCGTTACGAGACGCAATATATACATATATACACATACATCCATATGTGCAGAGTGTCACGGCCATATAGATTGCACGTATACATATATATATAATAACGCGCGTGGATGAACGAGTAAAAGAGCGTAACGAAAGCCGCATGAGGGTTGGGTAGCTTGTTTGCACGTCAAATGGTCCGTGATATGCGTCGCATGTGTATATATATAGCAGAGCGAAGAAGAAAGAACGAAAGAAAGGGGTTTGGTAAAAGGCGCGACCTTATAAGATACACGATTGACTGTGCGAGAGTTTATGGGACGTGAAATGTGTGTGTATATGTATATACCGTCCGACTAAAATTGCGTATGGCTACTGATTCTAGCCGCGCGCTTGCGTTATCAGTCGCGTTTGTGTAATAATATAGCCGCGAGCGCGTGGATAAGTGTAGAAACGTATATATATAGTAAAAATGGTTTGCAACTGTGGTGGCGCTCTCGGGTTTTCGAATTCTCTTTGTTTGTAACTCGTGGTGTGTGTGTATGTGTGTATATATACAACAATTGCTGCGGATATTTCGTCATTCCACACTTTTAGCCGTTATACGTAGATTGTCGAAAATAAAAGATGTCGCAATTTTGCAACCTCGTTGCGGTATATTAAGTATATAACTCAGAAATGAAAATCAAACATTTTTTTTTTTTAAATCTCACGTAATATTTTGATATATATAGATATATATCACTCTCTACATTGCAAAATCCCTGAGACCTCAAAAAAAAAATACTTGAACGATTATATATACATATATAGACACACGCACTAACATCGTCGTATCGTCGGATATTATTGCATAACTTTTAATTAAACTCGTACTCGAAAAAGACGAAGAAAAAGAAAAATATACTATATACACGCGGTTCGAAGCAACTGACCTCGTGCATCGTTTTCTCGCTTATTATCAAGCAGTTTCCCTCCGCGACGACGACGTGTTGTTGGACTTTTCCATTATTTGCGTGTGCAGCTGAGAAGAAACAAGGAAATGGTAATCGTGGATTATTGCTCGCTCATTGTTAATATATATATATACACGAACCGATATAGATTTATTTACGAGCTCCGACGTCGGCGACGCTTAGTTACACTAATTTTTTTTTAGGATGTTGCGGCGGGGGGACAACGTTTTTAACAACGCGTACATACATGTATATATATATATATATATATAGACGTCGATTTATGCGAGGCGTGCGACCTCTTTGAATGGAGATAACGCGAGCTCCGAGAATTTTCGCGACTTATCGCGAGTTATTGTGATTTTTCCGGAGGGTGAAAAGTCTTTACTGTTTGTACTGCGTGTATTGTAACCTCGTAGCTAAAGATTTTCTGTACCATATGATTATAAAAAAAAATGCTGTTTCATCGGGTTCATTATACGGTGGTTGACTGCATAATACGCGCGTGTCTGTATCGGATGTTTATATATATATATATACATATTTGCGCAGATACAGGTAAAATAATAATCTATGTGGTAACGTGTACGCGTTCTCGTTTGATAAAGTTACACTTTTCCGCGTATAATACTCATTCTTTAAAAACGACCTAGTACGATTTTTTCGCCAACTGCTACGCAAATACCCATCTTACAGCGACACCAGTCACATTTAAACCTATTTCCAATTGTATAGCGCCGGTGTATAACGCCGTATGGAGTAAAATTCACGATTTTTATTTGTAAACAAGATCGGGTCGTCCACCTCTTCAGTTCGCGATCATATCGCGTGACGGTTGTAGGTGCGTCACTACCACTATACTGTACTACTACTTTACGCTGCAGTTCTCGGTCCACGCGCGATTATCAATCAAATAACGTAAGCGACGTTGCAACGTCGTTGTTTTCGGTGTGACAGTATGTAATGAGTGTACAATAACTCGTATTGATGGTTCGGAGAAATGGGCGGTGGTGGTTGCACGGTATGTATGTTATATATCTCTGATTGAGCAATATCATATGATCTGTAGAGTTCCATTTATATATATTTGTAAATGGCAATTTAATAATTTCTTACATATATAGAGCAACTTTAATTAAGTTGGACTAACAAGTACTAACTTAATAATAATAATGTAAAGAAAAACTAAAAATAATTCCTGTTATATTTCAGTAACCGCATATATAAAATTAATTCTTCACCAAAACGATATACTTTAAATCCATACACACAACATACCATTGAATTACCATATGAGAAATGCCGACAAGATATATAATCCTGTAAGTATACAACATCAAAGAAAAGTGAAATTCTACATCCGAAAAATCAATTCGACGAAAATCATATAATGAATCACCGCAAGGTTCAAAGTAACACTGACAAAAGAGCACACACACACACACGCGGTATCGACCAAAAGAAAAATATATATATATAATCCTACATCTTTATCTCACTTTCCCGGGCACTTTCCTTCGGCTTCATCACCGATACGATCTATCCTATATATACCCTGGTACCATCGTTTCTATCCAGATTATTACAGTAAAGAATCTACACACACATATACCTCCACGGTATATACATATATAAGGAAAAGAAAAACGCCGATCTCGTTCTTAAAAACCACACCGCGGGCTATAATCCTCCATATATTTATCAACGAGAGATGTGTGTGTGTGTGTGTGTGTGTGACCGCCGTGTCGTAAATCTCTTTCTCTCGCTCGCTCGTATATAAGGTCGTTCGGACGATTGGATAAGGACAGGAAGACGGTACGTACGTACGTATATGTATATACGAGTGTAAAAATAGCAGGGATGTTAATATGAATGTGCGCGTTATCGCGTAGTGTACGTACATCTATATAATATATATAGTGGGTCAATTTTTCTTTTTTTTTTAATTGTATATTATATACAAATCTATGTAGGGAGGAAAATTTCGAGGGATTATGCGGAGGACACGTGTATATGTATGTATGTATGTATGCAGTGGCAGAGAGTTTGGCACGTTCGCACGTAATAAGTTTTGTCGTTAAATATATCTTTTGTTCGAAGCCGCGCGCTTTCTTCCGTTACGAAAATAACGTCAATTTTTTTAGGACGCTCGCCCGGAATTTATTGCAAATAACTTTGCGTTTCCTTCGCACGTTCGCTCATACGTATGGATAAAACGCTTGATTTATACTGTTCGTTGTTTTTTTTTTTTTCTTCAAAAATATTCATACGAATTGTATATATTTTTTTAACATTCTTCTTCGGTTTTATAAAACGCAAGCACATTTTACAATCAGTCAGTTATAAGGTAAAAATAAGTTGATAACGTTAATTATAACCACAATAATTGTACGAGGAAACGTCAGGAAAATACGAAATTGGCATTGTTCGAGGTAACCAGCCTCGATAAAGTATATATACACAACTTTAAAACACTCCCAACGCATCTTATTTACCAACCCTCTTTTGGTTCTTTCCCCCCACTCAAACGAAAAAGAAAGAACTCACATGGCACATCTGCATCTCTCACCGCCAATATACACACTATATTATATCCGTTCTATTCTGCATCCAACCACAACAACAACAACCAGGCCACGTCCCATCAATAACTTCTTCTCCACACTTATTATACCTATATATGCTACAACAGCATGATCATCGCAGACGACACCACAGGCGCTCGCGCGAACGAGACTGCGGCGCTAATCGGAGCAGGACGGCGCATATGTATATATATGTGTGTATATTATTATTATTGTTTATCCTTGTACGCGATTTCTTTTATGTAAGAGGCTTTATTTAGGAACCGCAGAGCCAAAACAGTTTGCTCTTGTGTGATCGGTTCAAGTGCGAGGTCTCGAATGATGGTTATTTTTTTCAACTCGTGTACTTATAAATTCTCGCACGCTGTTAATTAACCGATGAGGCTTGTAAACGGTAACGGTACTTTTATTATATAAGCTGCGCGCGAAAATAATTTACAAGCGTTAAATACCGGCTATAAGCGTGTATGAATATATATATATATACACGCGTACTTTGTAATACTCGTAAATCTCAATAAGTCACGTATACTACATGCGCGCACGCGCGAATTCGATAAATTGCCGCTATGATCGTATATAGCAAGTTAATTTTTCTGCTAATATATATATATACGTATGTAGGTATGAGACTCAACTTGAAAATGCAGTCGAACTCGTTATATTCGAAAAATATCCCGCAGCAGCGAAAGCTTATAGTAACACAATGCCACGTCGATCCCCAGTTCCCTCCTCTTTCTCGTATACTCCATACACACAGGCAATAATAAATCCACTAATACTACAGGCATACACGTGTACGCACGTTCCCACGCGCATTCCTTGCTACATTTCTCTCAAAGCTACATATATACATTGAAATAACTCTCTACCCACTATATGCCACGCGAAGGTATATAACCTCGTAATATACAGTTTGTACAATAATAATAATCACCTGGAGATCTTATATACAGCGCCATCGTATATATATATATAGCAATGTAGAAGAAGAAGAAGAAGAAGAAGGAAATCAGCACACGCGAAGCGTCAAGGAGACTAAAGGTCGCGCGTACAGTGGTATATAGCGACGGCGCGGCGAGTAGTATAGTGCGGCGCTGATGCTGCGCGGCGCGCGCGCAGATGCTGCCTGCTACCGAGCGGTGTGTTGAGAGTATATAGCAAAAGTATGTGTGTATAGTGCGAATATCTCGGCTACGTGCAGAAAGACAGAGAGAGAGAGAGAGAGGGATACGAGGGGTGACGGTTTATGGGGTGCTTGGCCTTTTGTCGTTTAATAAGGGATGTTGGGAGGGAAGGGATGGTGACCTTCGAGTAAATTGTATACGTGTGTGTGTATTGGTATGTGTTTTTAAAGGATACGTGTGGATGGTACACTGATAAAAAAAATTAGGGAAAAATTCACATGTTTCCTAGTAGTAATTTGGAGATATCAATAAAAAATATAAATTTTTTTTTCATAGAAATATAGTATTACTATGTTCCTAGTAATTTTTGCTGTGTTTCTAGTAATTTTTACTATTCCCCAACATTTTTCTATCAGTGTATTGTTGGTTTTTTCGGGTATAGCTTAAGTTATTGATAATTTAGAAAATAAAGATATATAAGTATAGAAGTTGAATAATGAATAATGATTCAAGACCGACGTTATGCACGAGGATGTGCGTCGCGTAAACGCATGAAATGGATACACTTATATGGCTATATATAAACTACATTGAACAATGTTTTGCAAGACAGTTAAGTATCATTCGAAATTTCAGTTAACCATTGCAACTATATGTATAATATTTTGATAATTACTATACACATTACTTTACATTATATATAATTCTGTGGCTCCAAGGCATAACGACATAAGTCAATTTTTTTGAAAATCGGGAAACCCTTGGATTTTGTATCTTTAAATGGGTCTTTTTCATTTAAAACTATCAGTAGTAGCTAAAATATTGCCCTAAAGCTA